>JBAKBP010026704.1:0-31291 GCA_037953745.1 Lithodes maja | reverse complement strand
GTGAACAGTTTTTAAATTGAAAACTCATGTGTCGAGCTTAATAAAATCTGAAAACTAATGGGACTAAACATGAGGGAGAAGGGGGACCATAAAAGCGACCCATCTTCCCTTAAGCGTCAAAGCTCTATATATAGGAGTACAAAGGAGTACAAAAGGAGTACAAAGGAAATCAAGCAACAACAGATCTAGTGACCCTTCTAGGCTGCTTGTCCTCCAAAACACTGAGGATCAAGTGTCCAAACAGTGGTTTAGAGTGGGTAAGGGAACATTGGAAAGGGAACTACTGCCCTGCCACTAACGTGGCAGGACTAGGAAGTTAGTAGGGGACATATGGGTTAGTAACTGAGGGGAGGATAAAGTTATTCATTTACAAACGCAGTCAGTCGCGGGTTTGATGCGAGATATTTGTCTAGGCGGAATTTAAATGAATCAACGGTGCTGCAGTCTATAACGTTTCGGGGAAGCCCATTCCACAAGTTGACAACTCGATTGAAGAAGAAATTCTTAGATTCGTGCGAGTTAAAAGATTTACCAATAATTTTGCAACCGTTTCCCCGTGTGTAATTAGATTGGTTGATAGTGAAGTACTTACTACAGTTCATATTGTCGATGCCTTTGATGATTTTGAACACTTGAATTAAGTCGCCTCTTAATCTGCGCTGGGTTAAAGGAAATAGATTTAATTCTCTAAGACGCTCTTCGTATGGTTTGTTCTTTAGGCTAGGTATCATTTTGGTAACTCTACGTTGAACTCGTTCTAGCTTGTTTATATCTTTTTGGTAATAAGGGCACCAGGATTGAACGCAGTATTCCAGAAGAGGGCGGACTAAGGAATTGTAAAGGGTTAGGATAACTTCTTTGGATTTATGCTCAAATGACCTGCCTATAAAGCCAATTATTTTGTTTGCCTTCTTAACAACTTCTGAACATTGTTGACTCGGTTTTAGGTTACTCGATATTGTTACTCCCAGATCAGTTTCTCTGTTTACATTCTTAAGCTGAGTGCCATTCATCGAATAGTTTGCTTTCTCATTTAGGTATCCGACATGTAGTACTTTACATTTATCCGCATTGAAACTCATTTGCCAAATTTGGGCCCAACATGACAATTTATCTAGATTGTGTTGCATATCGTCAACTTGTTCTTTTGAGAGTACGCTATTTGCAATTTTTGTATCGTCAGCAAATTTTGAGATTGTGCAGGTGAGACCCTCATCTATGTCGTTGATGTAAATTAGAAAGAGAATTGGTCCTAGTACCGATCCCTGGGGTACCCCGCTACTTACATTGGTCCATTTAGATGCCTTACCGTTTATGACTACTCTTTGCTTTCTGTTGTTGAGCCAATTTTCTATCCATTTCAACACACCGTCTTGTATTCCATGCGCTTTTAGTTTTAGCAGTAAACGTTTGTGGGGAACTTTGTCAAAGGCCTTTTGAAAATCAAGGTATATAATATCTACAGCTTTACTCTCATCGTAGAGGTTGAGGATATCGTGGAAGAAGTCTAAGAGGTTTGTTAAACAGGAACGTTTTTTACGAAAGCCGTGTTGAGTATCTTTAAGTATGTTATTTTCCTCTAAGTGATTTACGAGTCTGTCTCGTATGACCGTTTCTAGCATTTTACATACAACTGAGGTTAAGCTAATTGGACGATAGTTACTGGGTAGGGATTTGCTGCCTTTTTTGAATATCGGTGTTACGTTGGCTAGCTTCCACTGATCAGGCATAGTTCCAGACTGCAAGGATTTATTGAATAGTAATGTCAGTGGTTTGGAGAGCTCATTCTTAGCTTCCTTTAGAACTCTAGGCGAGATTGTATCAGGTCCTGGCGTTTTATTTACTTTGAGTTTATCTAAACAATTCAATACTTCTCTCTCTGTAACGGTAATATTGCTTAGAAGATCTGAATTATCAATCTGAATCGGCGATGGTGTAGGGATATCACTGAGGTCTTCGGTTGTAAAAACTGATGCAAAGAAGGTATTGAGGGCATTACTCATTTGTACTTCGTCTTTGGTGTATTCTCCTTTTTCATCGACTAACGGTCCAACAGTTGAAGTAACTACTTTTTTCTTTCTGATATAACTATAGAATTCTTTCGGGTTTGTTTTACTTTGATTCGCAATATGTAACTCTAAGGTCTTTTTACTTTGCTTAATTAACTTTTTGGCTTTGCGTCGTAGCTCTACAAATTTCACCCGTTCTTCGTCATTTTGTGAGGATTTTAATCTATCATTAGCAAATTTTTTAGCAAGCAGGCAGTTTGAAATATCTTTATTCCACCATTTGGGCTTATTATTATGGCCTGGACGCCGTATTTTCGATGGTATGCAGTCTTGCACTGCTTTTAGGTAAGTGGTTTCGAATAACTTCCAAGATGTATTTATATCGTTATTGTTAATTAAAAAGCTCCAGTCAGTTTCTTTAAACATAGCTCTAAGTTTATGGAAGTTTGCTTTCTTGAAATTAGGGACTTTTTCGATGCTACTATTTGGTTCGTTACTAGTAAACTTTAAAGTGAAAGTTATCGTACGATGGTCGCTGTTACTGAATTCATCACCAACATTCAAATTCTCTATCAATTCTTCTTTTGTTGCAAGTACAATGTCAAGAACGTTATTACCACGGGTCGGCGTTCGAACAAATTGATAAAGCGAACTCTCTTGCAAGTTCGTATACAAGTCATGTCCGGAGTGTGAAGTAAGAGTATCGCCCCACTTGGTCACAGGTAAATTAAAGTCGCCAAAAATTACGGTATCTTGTGAGTTACTTACATCTGCAATTTGTTCGTAAATTTCTCGGTCAGTTTGCACTGATTGAGCTGGAGGTCTGTATATTAACGCAAGTATTATTTTTGTACCTTTATTATTCTTTATTAGCACAAAAGATGTGTCGACGTTCACAATTTGAGGTTTTGACACGAGGGTCGGGTTAAGACTTTCTTTGATATAAAATAAAACGCCACCTCCATTTTTATTTATTCGGCTGTTCTCAAACATTACATAACCGGGAAGTGAATACTCTGCTAAAAAGTCTCTATCTTCTGTATTGAGCCAAGATTCTGTTATGCCAATCACATCATAATTTTCTGTAAACACTAGTTCCTCTAAATCTGAAAATTTATTGCGTATGCTACGAGCGTTTGCATAGAAAACCTTTAAAGTTGCGGTTTTAGAACTCGCAGAACGTTCTTTCATCGAATTTTTGGTTCTGGTCGGATCTACATTTACATTCATGGCTGTCCTCGGTCCTCGGTCGTTATCCCTGACGGTTTTGAATTTGGGTCGTGTTGGTGGAGATTTATCCAAATTCGCGGTTCTTGACGGATTAGTATTTAATTCCTTTGTAGGTTGCCGTCCTCGCTGTCTTCGGTCCTCCTTCCTGGTTGTCCTGTGCTGAGTCGATTTCTTCTCCGAAAATCCTTCACCGCATCGTTGAGAAGACGCCCAAAACGTGCTGCTCCCACCTGGTTCAGATGAACTCCATCGTCCGAAAACAAATAGTCATCGTAGTAGAAATTGTCCCAGGTGTCGACGAATCCCACGTTCTCCTTCCTGCAGAGGTTTGCTAGACAACGATTTGTGCTGGTGGCTATGTTGTAAAATCGGCTCTCTACACCGAGCCGGGGGACGATTCCTGAGACGATGATCCTTGATGACTTCTCCTTAAACGACTTGATCAGCTGCTGGTACTTTAAAAGCAAATCTTCCGACCGGGTTCGCTGCACATCGTTGGATCCAACGTGGATGACGTACATTGTATTAGCAGGGGCCAGCTTTGATACTTCGTCAATTGCTGCAACTACGTCATCCACACCACCACCAGGGATACAAAAACGCTTCCTGGTCTTAGGTGCCCTGGCGCAAAACTCTGTGAGCTGACCACGTATCATCGAGTCTCCCACGAGCCGGACTTCTTCTATTTCCTCTTCGTCATCTGAGTCTGCGAGTATCTGGAAACGGTTTTGACACTCGGTAATCGGTATGTGTTTCCTGGTCTTGGGGCAAACGTTGTTCCTCACGACACGGAAGTTGTCTTGAGGGGGAAGAGAGTCACTATTTGTATCTTGAGTATCGGATACATCAGCTGAAGTGGCTACTGTAGGCGTTGAATTGTTGGCAGTTGACGTTGGGGCGTTGGTGGCTGCTGGAGTTGCGGTGACAATTGAAGTTTGTGGTACTCCAACGTTGAGTGTTACAAACTCTTGGAGTGATTCCAGCTTCATGGTGAGGACGTTGATCTTGTTGTAGGCTTCATCTAATTTCACTGTAAAATTCTCTCGTTGTTGGCAGAGCCGGCAGTCTTGAAGATCGATAGTAGCAAACATGGACTCACCAAACCTACCGGCGCAGTTCGCACAAGCGCGAGGCATGGTGACAGTCACTTTCTTCAGCTCACTTCACTCACTTAAAAAACAATTCACTCACTTTAAAACACTTCACTCACTTTAAAAACACTTCAATCACTTCAACCGAAAACAAATATGCTGAAATACGCAGAAATAGGTTATCAGGGGTGATAGCCTAACCGAAAACAAAAATGTTGAGATACGCAGAATTAGGCTTCCAGGGGCGATAGCCTAACCAAAATTTTTTTTTAAAAATTGAAATACGCAATAATAGGCTACCAGCGTTGAATAGCCTAACCGAAAATAATAAAATTGAAATTCGCAGAAATAGGCTACCAGGTGTGATAACCTAACCTTAAACAAATATATGTATAACAGAATATGTAACTAACTATACAATTCACCAAATAGAGATTATATAAAAATAAAGTGTGACTGCACACAAGGGGTTAATATACTGTGTCAACAGATGGACCTGGTGTCACTGTAGCCTAGTAAAGCAGTAGCCTACTCTTTTTAGATAAAAAAAGTGTATCAGTCAAAGGTTATTACAAGAACGTGCAAGCAACAACTAAAATTACAGATATATACTGTATAGCTACAGTAGGATACTAAATACAATATCTACAAGAGTTAATAATAAAACAGATTGGCTGGCTATAGGCTAGGCTAGGTTTGGGTTAGGTCAAAAGCTTGGCAGGTTGGGTTAGGCTAGGTTAGTTTGTACAAATACCACCCTTAGCTTAAAGTAAAATCAGTCTGAGGAGAAAAAGTCAAGAATATATCTAGGGGGAAAAGATAAATGAATGCACTTAAATTTGGTACAAAATTTGCTGGAATTTAATGTATAATCCCCCCAAAAGGTTTGTTTACAAAATGGCGTCGGCGTTAGTCTCTGTAGGCAGGTTAGTTAGCAAACAATATTGTTTATTAGCAAATTAATATGCAAAGCTTTACTTACTTACAATGCAGTTAAATAGATACTTACTACAGTAGGTAATGGGTAAAATTAGGGGCTACGATTTTATATAAAATAGTAATAAGAGAGCGTTTGTTTACAAAGCAAAACAAAACAATAGATGGCGCTAGTGGCGCCCTGTCCGAGCAGGAGTCTTGTGATAAACACAAAGTTTATCAGTCAATACACAGCGAAATATCGTGCAGTGTTGCTTACTAAGCTACAGGATGGTTAAACGTGCTCTTAACCACCTTTCATGCACAAGAATGAAGAGGATGAGTAGTTAATACTCAAATTATGATCGATATCTTGAGAGCGTTGACAGAGCGTCTGCAGCGTCTGGCGGTAGCACGGGGGCCTCCCAACCACACCGCCTTTCAACACCAGCACCCCCACTGAGTTTATAAGAGGCTGCCTAACAACCACTTTTGACTTGGTAGGCCTAGGCGACGTACAGGTGTGCTCAAAAGTCAAGATATCTATACGGTACTTTGTTTCTTTTCACCTGACGATAAATTGAATCCCTTGGAAGCTAATTTCTTGACACTTAATGGACACAATATAAAACTACTACAGTATATCTCTACATTATATCAAGGCAAAGTTTACATAAATAACACCATATTTCACTACAAAATCTTCAAAATAACTGAGAAATCTGGAAAAGAAACAGACTTATTGCCAGAATCAATAGTTTGCTCATAAACTGTGTAATTATTAGTTACTATTACCTTTTTTGTGCAATACGTAGAACAAGGGGCGGCGCGCTCCTCAGTGCCACTAGAAGCTTGGCGAACTCTGCCATAGGTGACTACAAAAAAGTTATATTTCAAGCTTCGTTCCTTTTCGTCGTTAGAGATAGGGGTGTGTTGTCTAGTATACCAAAAGAGCACAATTAGCTTGAGATTTGTGAAGATGTGCCACGGCTTTTGACTAGGCAACTATGTCTCGCACTCATAAATTCAAATAACTATCCCTTTATTGGTTTAATAGAATGATAGGCTTGAACCACACTGAACTAACCTTGAATATAAATGCTTTGTTTGTGCAGGCTAGTATACTTACAATGTTAGTCTATGCATTATATTTAGGCCTGAATTTTGACCCATAACCTCTTTTAACTCACAAAGGTCTAGAGTACCGGTAATCAAGCTAATATTTCTACCATTTGGGAATAGTTGGCCAGGGAATCGGTGCGGCAATTTACAGTTTATTTGCTCTAGCCTTTTTTTAGTTATAGAGATTGCTGGTCAAGATTTCTGGTCTACTTATGATTAATAAAAAAACAGTTATATAATCATAGTTGGGCGTATGGTGGTAGAATACGACTTAAGTAAAAAGTATTAGTGATGATAGTGATAGTAGTAGTGATGCGATAGTAGTAGTGATGATGGTGATAGTAGTAGTGATGATGGTGATCGTAGCAGTGATTATAGTGATAGTAGTAGTGAATTTTAAAGATTGTGCCACGACTTTTGACTACTCCTTTACAATAACTCCTCTCAGCCACAGCACCACCAAATTAAGAGGAAGCTAACGATGTCGCCTTTGATCTCCACCCTTCCATTAATTTCCAGACCTAAAACTCACACTCCTCCTCCACCAACAACCTTTGAAAAGTTGGAGCCCAGTACAGTGTTTTCACCCGTAGATCTATTCGTCTGAAAGTCTTTTCTTCCGCATGCCGAGTACACGCACCCAGACCTAACCTACAGTACACTATATCCTAAATAACCTAACTTTACCACAGTCTCACCTAACTATGGAGCCCTTACTAATCCATGCTTAACAATATCTAACTTACCCTAACCGTAGCCTATTAAAACTCATTCTAATGTAACCTAACCTACCTTAACAAATCCAAGTGGACTATACAGTAGGTCCGCGTGGCCATGTTAACTCCGAGGCGCGTGGCAAGTCGCACAGGGCAATAAACAAAACATAAAGGGGCTCCGTTACGGCTTAGAGGATAGATCAGAATATATGCTTGTGAAAGATCATTAAATTTGGTTCTGAAATAACAGAGAAATAGCCTTTTTTAATAAGTGTCGCCCTAACAAGAACAATAACAACAACAACAACATGAGTAAGCCCTAGAGGTCCTTCGCATCGCGTGCAAACCTAAAAATATTGAATCGTAACCAATCCTTTCCTAACAATATATAGCTTAACCTGGCTGTAGCCTACCTTAGCCTATGAAAACCCATCTTAACTTAACCGAATCAAACCTGGGAGTATTACTTATACGATCCTAATATTATCCCAATCTGTACTAGATTAGCCCAACCATGAACATTGTGAAAAATATATTAAGATAAACTATCCAAGCCTCTTCTTGTTTTTGCTAAACTTTAGCATTACTAAGCATATCCTAGCTTAACCTAACCAAACCTACCCTAGAAATGAAAACTAAGTTTGAAGCAAGAGAAACTAACGAGTATGGGTTTTAAGACTTGTGGCGAAGTGGCTTGTGTGCGCAGGGACCGGTGACCCATTTGAATACCTAATTGACACACAAATGACACACAAAAGTTTTCCCTTTTTTCTAAAAAAAATTCATAATCCACTTTGGAAAATACTGATAAGCCTTATGGTAATTCATATAGCTCTCTCTCTCTCTCTCTCTTTCATATATATATATATTTATATACAGTACCGGTATATACTGTATATATATATATATATATATATATATACCGGTATATAAGACTGCCGTGGTGTAATTGATTAAAGCGTCGGCTATCGTCCTGATGGTCGACGGTTCGATCCCCACTGAGAGATTAGAAACATATATATATATATATATATATATATATATATATATATATATATATATATATATATATATATACCAGTATATATATATATATTCGGTGTATATATATATATATATATATATATATATATTTTTTTTTTTTTTTTTTTTTTTTTATATGAGTGAGGGAGGCAAAAGGTAGAACTGTCTGTAGTGAGTGCCTCCCCAGAGTTGAAAGAGTGACAGGGCTAAAATCAAGGGACGTTCGAGCCAAAATGTCTGGACACACGGAGTTTGAAGCAATTTAAATCATAGGAAGAGAGAAAGACCTCCCTACACACTCTACAGCTCCCTTGGGGTATCTCACACCCCACTTCTCACTTTTGATGTAACTCCAAAATTAAAGTATTAACCTATCGTTTAAATGCCGAATTCCAATGCACCTGTTGTGACTGTATAACCATCATATTGTGTCTCTATAAATTCCCCATCATTTTATGGTTGACTTAATATGAAAGTATCTAAAAAAAAAAAAAAAAAAATCTACTAAATAGCATTTATCTACTTTTCACCAGGTAATAAAAGTGTTTAACCTGTCGTTTAAATGCCCAAATTCTAATGAACCTGTTATGACTGCATAACCATCATGTTGTGCATCGATAAATTCTCCAAAAATTTTAGTTGATTTGCAGTGATATGACACTTGTTTACCTTTTGATATGAATGTTTCTAATACATTGCATTTCTCTTACATTTCAACAGGTAAGCATGGATGTTCTGGGTGTTCTGGGGTGCACAGTCGGTTCCCCATCATCAGGACATCAACTTCTAGTGTTTCAACTTGTTTGGTCAGTATTTTTTTATTTTATTTATTTTTTTATAAATTTTATATAAAGTAAGTTTTTTTATTTAGAAAATTTCATACCAAAGTGCCTGTTAATTTTAATACTTACGGAAACTTGCTCAAATATGCTTCAGATGATGGCCAGAAAGCCAAAGATTATTATTATCAGTGAGAGCACACAGGTTGGTTGAGCTCCTCAAAAGAGGGGATTTTCGGAGGGGTATCGTGGGGCTAAGTGCCCATATACGTATCAGAAGATCGGCGATGATACGGTGTTTCGGCACATAGTAAACAGAACGTGATTTCTTGTTTAAACATCGCCCACAAAGCATATTCAGTTTAATCTTGAGAGTGTTATTACCAGTATCAGTGAGGGGACAAGGAGCCGTCAGGCACTAGCCCAGCCCTGCCCAGGCACCATAAACCTCCAGCAGTAACCACAAGGTGAGTGAAGTAACCGTTTATAGGGCAGGCAGTTTCACCCTTATGGTTCCCCACCATAGGCCTTATCTTCCATCTACCCCAAGGACCTGACCCTCGGTCTTTCAACTTCTCAAACAATTCTAACCATTATGAAGTTCTTGCTATAAGGTCCATTTTCATTTCCCTCTCTCTAACCATTTAGGAAATACTTGCTACAAGGTCCATTTTCCTCTCTCTCTCTCTCTCTCTCTCTCTCTCTCTCTCTCTCTCTCTCTCTCTCTCTCTCTCTCTCTCTCTCTCTCTCTCTCTCTCTCTCTTTTATGCATCCAGCCAATTATACATTAATAACAACAGCAATAATCTAGATATGTGCCAGGAGAGATTTCCCGGGGTTTCTGAAACAAGGGAGACATGCTAGAGATGGAAGCACCACGGGAAGATCAGGTGGACGGCTTGGTAGAGGCAGAGGAACGGATAATCTTGGAAGACTATGGCCTAGCAGATACTAAGTGATTTAAGTGCGGAAAAACCAATGCAAGAAAGAATTCGCGAAAATGTTCCGGCTGTCTTAGATCTATTCATTTATCTTGTGCTAAGCTGACAAAGAAAACATCAGGAGAACAACCAAACTGGCAATGTCTCACATGCCCAGGGCCCACTGCAGAGCCAACCGGGGCAACACCGGCCGCCGACTTGACCCAACTTGTGACCAAATGGAAAGCGCGGATCCAGGTCCTTGCCCGGGTACCTAAAGGAGCCAGAATCCAAGTGGCGGAGGCCCTTACAACCATCATAAAGCAGGCCCTACAGCTCAAGACACCCCTTGCATGGGCACGGCTCCTGGGTTTCTCCTATGGGGCCCTCCGAAAACCACCCAGAACCAACATACAAGACCATCTTCAGGTTTCACTAGCCACCAGGGTGAAACTTCAAGTAGCACAGTATATGGATGGAAACAAACTGGTGGAACCCCCCGAACAGCAACCAAACAGGGCCCAGTAGCACCAGGACAAGGAAGAGGAAGAGGCTGAACAGCTACGTAAGAGGGTCGCGGCGAAGCTGGCGGATAGTGACATCAAAGGGGCCGTCAGACTGTTGTCCTCTTCAGAAGGTTTTGCTGGTCAAGGCACCGAAGTTGTTGAAGCCCTACAAGAAAAGCACCCACCTACACCTAGGGACCTAAACCTCCCCCCTGCCCCAAATGACCAGATGCGCCAACCTTTAGTTGTCACGAAGGAGCAGGTGGTTGCCGCAGTGACTTCATTCCCAGCAGGCTCAGCCGCGGGCCCAGATGGTATCCGACCCGCCCACCTCAAAGGCCTCTTGGGTTAGGGATCAGGAGCTGCTGGGGAGGCACTCTTGGAAACCCTCACCAAATTCATCAACATGGTTTTAAGAGGGGAAGTACCCGACTGCCACACCCCTATTTTTGGGGGCATCACTCTGTGCACTGGCAAAAAAAGATGGCGGTGTGCGCCCAATAGCAGTAGGGAACACCTTCCGCCGCCTTGCCACAAAGGTGGGTTTGAAACCACTCTCGAATGGCCTAGGTCAACACTTAAGACCAGTTCAACTAGGTTTCGGAACTCCAGGGGGGTGTGAAGCTGCTGTACACGCAACCCGCACCTACCTCAGCCAAGCCCAAGAAAAACGAGTGCTTCTAAAGATTGACATGCGGAACGCATTCAACAGCATTCACAGGGATGTCTTCCTCCGTGCAGCTCAAGAACACATCCCCACTCTGTACCCCCTACTTTGGCAGGCTTATTCCAAACCTTCAATCCTGATTTTTGGCGAGACGGTAATCCCATCAGCGACCGGGTTACAGCAGGGAGATCCAGGTGGTCCTGCTCTTTTCTCAATAGGGGTGGATGCAGCAGCTAACAAAGTAAGGTCAGAACTGAATGTATGGTACCTGGACGATGCAACCTTGGGTGGGTCAGTAGAGAACGTTCTAACCGACCTAAATAACATCGTAACTGACCTCGGCCAGGCCGGGCTAGTGATAAATGACACCAAATGTGAACTTGTCCTCCTCAACCACACACGTGAACAAGGAGAAGAGACTCAGGCCCTGTTTCGAGACATATTGCCAGATGTAAAGATCCTTCAAGAGCACCAGCAAACCCTATTAGGTTCCCCACTAACTCTGGCAGCAATCCCACCAGCACTTCAAGTTAAAAAGGAGGAGCTTCGACGTCTCGTGAGTCGCCTGATACACATCGATGCCCACTCAGCTCTGGCCCTGCTCAAGAACTGTTTCTCCATCCCAAAACTCCAATACCTCCTGCGCACATCGATGACTTACACGAACAATGGTGGCCTCCAAGAATTAGACAGCATAATCCGAGAAGCAGTGACCAGCATCACCAACGTGGAATTTAAAGAATGGGCCTGGACACAAGCCACCCTTCCTGTCCGCCTCGGGGGCTTGGGCATACGGAGAGCCTCGGATATTGCCTTCCCAGCCTTTATCTCTAACCTCATCGCGACCAACGACCTTGTAGTGTCCATCCTTTCTTCTCAACCCGGAATGACACTTAATGGGGACGTAACAGCAGCGATTAACACCTGGAAGGGAAGTACAGGAGTAGAGGAGGAGCCTCAGGGTACCTCCAGGAGCAAGCAGAAAGCGTGGGATACCATCTCGGCGAAGAAAACTCAAGAAAATCTCCTAACCAATGCAGACCAGGTTGCAAAAGCACGCCTCCAGGCAGCCGCCCGTTCAGAGAGTGGCTTGTGGTTACACGCTATCCCCATCCCACCTCTTGGAACTCACTTGGATGCTGAAGCGCTCTGGGTTGCCATCGCGCTCAGAGTGGGTGCGGCAGTTTGTCACCCACACACTTGCAAGTGTGGTGGGGGGATGGATGCTCAAGGTCACCATGCCTTGTCATGTAATTACAACGCAGGCCGCCTGACAAGACACGCTGCACTAAATGATGTCATAAAACGGGCCCTGCAGAGTGCTAACCGTGCATCAATCCTCGAACCACATGGACTTCACAGAGAAGACGGCAAACGGCCAGATGGGATGACCACTTTCCCTTACAAGAATGGCCGGTGCCTCGTGTGGGATGCCACATGTGTTGACACTTTCTCCACAACCAACATCGCCAGAAACGCCGACGAAGCAGGTGAAGCCGCCCGGATAGCAGAAAATAAAAAGCGAGAAAAATATCAAGCCATCGCCAGAAATCATCAGTTCGAGCCCCTGGCATTCGAAACTTCAGGAGTCTTCGGCCCTACCACCCTTAAGATGGTGAATTAAATAGGCCGTAAAATCAGAGAAGTTTCAGGAGAACCCCGGGAAACCCTCTGGCTCAAGCAAAGACTAGGGATGGCTATCCTCCGGGGCAATGCCACCAGCGTCATGAGCTCAGTTCGACAGGACTGGGTCATGCCACTGTGTGAGGCCCGGGCAGGAGTGGTGTATCCGTAGTCTTTCCACAGTAAGGTAAAACAAAACATAAACTTTATTTGTATGTAACATGTGTGATGCACATAAATAAAAGGGGATGTGTCGGATGGTTGAAAGCCACAGTTGCTCGCGCGTTTGGGGCTAGCAACACGTATTATGAAAAACATGTATCCTCCTTCATTCACTGTCCCCCCCTTCACTCACTCAACCCCACAATTTGCCGGAGGATAACAGGTTTTTCACAATATGTCCTAGGGGTATACTGTACTCCACTTCTCGGTGTTTGTATCAGTTACAGGAGCTTCTCGGTTCCAGGGTTAAACTGCCAGGCCCCGCCCACTTCTGCGTCGCCAGTCAGTGGGCAGATATAATTTACCCCTTCTGGTAACGGCAACGTCTCGCATATTTTATTCCTGCTACATTTAGACGATTTTAGTCATTTTAAAAAGGGCCTTTAGCAACTAACAGGCTTCGAACTCTCTCACTTAACCCTTTTTACTACGATATATCCTTCATAAACTGTACAAAATAGTCTAAATATCCCTAGAATATAATATAAAAGACGTAACCGGTAAAGAAGGGGTTAAGTAGAGAAATGGTTTAGACACATACACACCAACACACACTTCATTATGTGCTTTTAGAACGAATGTGTATAGGCTAACAATATGGATTATTAAGTCGCGGATAGAGCGGCAATTTGACGTTATATGTCGTAGGTATGTCAAGTTATTATTTTTATGTATATTATAGAGACGGTTTTAGTTATGTATCGACTATGTTATGTTCAGGCACATAACGGAATAGTTATCAAGATGAAGACGAGGGTTATGTTCATTAACCACGTCCCCTGCATAATGCCTACTGTAGTTAGATATTAACCCTTTTAGTGCATGTATCGTTCGTTTTACAGTATTCTAGTTACAATTAGACGATATTATTCGGCTTAGGAAGGATATATAGCAATTAAAAGGCTACACATTATCTCCATTAAACCTTATAGATACCATAGATCCTTCCAAAGCTACATAATATCGTCTAAAAGTAACTAGCCTACTATAAAATAGGAAAGAAGTTTCCCGTACTGAAAGGATTAAAGTCCTTACCATATACAGTAATGCACGTTTTCTGACCTCGTTTACCATACGTCAATACCATAACATATTTTTAAAATTATTATACAGAGAGAGAGAGAGAGAGAGAGAGAGAGAGAGAGAGAGAGAGAGAGTTTGAGTTTGAGTGATAATGTGCTAACATAAACCAAGATTCAATGAGACTCCAGACCTGAATGTCCTGATGTGCCGGTTTAACAATACATAAGGCTTCATATCCTTTGAAGTCCAATTTTAACCAACTACCGCTACCAGTACCACTTCCAATCTTAAGGTCAATTTCCATATATTACTATCCCATGAAAAATGTATACCGGTACGATATGTGTATATGTGTATATGTGTATATGTGTATATGTGTATATGTGTATATGTGATTAATGTATTCCTTTAAATCTATAATTATGGTCTGAATTATGATCTGCCCAAGCCCATTTCCTCTTTTTTACATAAATGCGATTATTCTTGACTTTTGTTTGTTCTCTTATCCAAGAGGCTCTCTTCTTGTCTCTCCAAGTTATCCCTAACATTATCCTCTCAATTTCTTTATGGGCTCTACAAAGTTGCTTTCAGGAAACTTTGTGTATGCTCAAAGTTTCTGATCCATAAATTAGTACGGGAAGGAAATATTGTTTTATACTTTTCTCTTTAATGTACAGTAAGGGGTAACTTGTTTTATATAATATAATTCTGCTTACCAAATGCGCTCCATTCCATATCTATCCTTGTTTGGTTTCTCTAGAGTGATCTGAGTGCGTTTATTATTAACCTGGCCTAAGTATATAATTTATGTTCTTCCACTGAATCTGGACCATCATCCTTTAACTTAATTTGTTGTGGTTGCACATGATCATTCAACATACTCTTGGGTTTCTGTCTACGTTTTGGGGGTTACGGCACAGCTTTAAAAATGTATCTGTTTAAATCATCCATCATTCGTTGCAACTCTTCCCCTGAGTCGTTAGAAGAAACTTTGTCATCAGCGAATCTGAGGTTACTTAGGTGCTCTCCATTCACATTTACTACCGGTACTTTATTGTCTCATTCAAGATTCCTAAATGTGTCTTCCAAACACGCGTGAACAGATTTGGTATTGTATTATGTACCAGTAGTCTACCATATTACACGAGTTTCAATACACAATAAATTACATACAGTAGCATTTCAACCGTAAGGAACCACATACAAAATAAATACATATAATAATGTATATAATATAATGGAATGCAATAATCATAATTATCGTTTATTATACGATGTTGCCTTTATACATGCCTTTACATACGCAACTGGTTATGGGCGGAGCTTAATAACTACCAATGCAAGTGTTTCACTGAAGTTGTGCCCGCTGAACCACCAAAGATGGAAACTGTTCGAACCTTCTGCCATTTCAATCAGTATCGAACACAGACGAGACAATGCAATACATTATTATATACCCCAGATTCTTCAGGACTTGACTTTAAGGGAAGGTTTTTAGTTTGTTCCCTAGATCTCCATCAAGCTAAAAATTAGACCCCCTAGACCCCCTTTATATGATAAATGTTTATATTTTTTGGTAGCAAAAACGTTCCAGCCGAAGGCTGGTTCCTCGTAAATTACAAGCTTGATATCGTTCGCTTGGAAACAATCGACACCTATAAATGCACAAAAGGTCTTAAAATTAACAGAAATAGGGTGAAATGTCTTAAAATTGCCAAACTACTGGGGCGAAGGTCTTAAAATCTCATAGGCAATGGGGCCAAACATGAGGGAGAAAGGGGTCCAGAAAAAAATCCCTCAAGTGGAAATCTTCCCTTAATGATTCAGAGATACAAATAGGCGTAACCCTATTATTGCTCAGGACTGTACCGTATGGAAAGATACCAATAAACATTATTTGGTTTGTGTATGCTTCCTTCATGTAAAACAAAAACAAAACTGTAGATGATTATATTGACCTACGTGACTTAATTGATAAATTAAATTAATATTATTATATTTGATTATTTTGTTAACACTACCACTAAGTATATTTGTTCAGTATGTGAGATTACCGAAATTGAATACGTAATATATGAACACTTATAATAATTTATTTTATAATCGGTGAAAATTATGCTTAATGATACGTGCCGCATTTGAATAAAGTACCAAACTTAATGATGACCGTAATGCTATCCTTAACCCATTCAGTACCGGTGATGTCCTTTTCATTAGATTCTAGGAACAATTAGACAATTTAATTCAGCTTAGGAAGGACATTCTACCCATTAAAAGGCTACAGACTAGGCTATCTCGATTTATCATTATAGATACCATAATATTATATCCTTCCTAAGTTAAATAAAATCGTCTAAATGTAGTTGAAATAAAATATAATAAAAACCTCACCGGTACAGAAAGGGTAAATACTAATACACTACAGTAGCTACGATTGTGTTAGCAATATACATACATTAATAACACAAATATCATTATTATATATATATATATATATATATATATATATATATACAGTATATATTCAATGTCTCCCTCTTTTTGTTAACTTTTCGCATGTTTCCAATAGCAGTTTTCCATTATTTTTCTGTTCCCTCCGTTTCCCTATCAATATACACATTAAATCAAAACTTTTCATTTCAGTTTTCGACAGTAGGGCTTTTACTATTCAAACGGTGCCACTGTGAGAGAGAGAGAGAGAGAGAGAGAGAGAGAGAGAGAGAGAGAGAGAGAGAGATTTATATATTTTCAGTATAAGACTACGCCATTATTACTTTTTTTTCTGGCTGTCACTAAACGATTATTGTCAGTCATAGAAAGAATTGTGAGTGAGAGGAACAATTGAATTAGACATTACCCTTTTGCTGGCCAAAGCTCACCAAAATCATCTAATGTTAGCCTGATTAAAGTTTTACTTTATCGTAGGTAAGTACGGTACCGCACTGAGACAGTTAAGTTTTATAAAGCTTTATCGTAGGCAAGTACGGTACCGCACTGAGACAGTTAAGTTTTATAAAGCTTTATCGTAGGTAAGTACGGTACCGCACTGAGACAGTTAAGTTTTTTCTGGATCCCCTTCTTCCTCATGTTTAGCCCCATTAGTTTGGTGATTTTAAGACTTTTCGCCCTCATTTCTTTGGCAATTATAAGACCTTTCGTGCCATTGAGTTTTCGTTTTTTTTTCTGGCGAGCGATAACAAACCTGTAATTCAAATGTTTTCAACCGAAAAAATTTCAAATTGATCTCGAAGAGGGGTCTTGGGGGTATTTCTTCAAAGCTTGATGGAGGACGAGGGAGCGAAATAAGAACTTCACTTCAAGTTTGGATAGACACCATAATCGTCTCATAAAACAAAATATAATATGTGATTAGATTATTCTGGACATATGATTTTTATTCACAAATTTAAGAATCACACTCATACACTCATAAGTACGTATAGTTGGCGGCAAAAGTCCTGTTGCCTCACCGTGACCCGCCATATTCATACAGTATAATTATAGACTATAATTAAATTTAGTTAAAATAGGACTTTAGGGGCTATCAACCCTATTGGATTATTAAGCCAGTTCACTGAAAGTCAAGAATAACGTCAGGACTGGAGCCCCTTTTCGAGAACTCCAGTCCCTTCGTCTGACTCGAGAGTTTGGATAGAAACGGTCATAATCTGCTGACAGATGGTACACTATGAAGTGTGTGGTTGTGAGGGCGGAGGGTGATGGGGGAGAGGAGGGGTAAGAGCTGTTGGGGGTACTACTCGCTTTTTCTGGACCCCCTTCTCCCTCATGTTTAGCATATTAGTGTTGAGGTTCTAAGACGTTCGTTCCGTTAGTTTGGCGATTTTGAGACTTTTCGCCTCATTTTGTTGTCATTATTAAAACCTGTCGTGCCCTTTATTTTTTTCCTGGCGAGCGATAGCGAGCCGAAAAATGTAAAAAATTATTATGAAAGGGGGTCTAGAGGGTGTTTTTCTAAGTTTGATGGAAGTCTAGCGAGGAAACTAAAAAAAAAAAAAAAAAAAATATATATATATATAGACCAAAACCCAAGCACTACCCCCTTAAAGGTCTGAAGCTGGGGGAAGGAGAGTACAGCTTGTTTGAAGGCAAATTCCTTATCTTTTCTTCAGTTTTCTTAAAACGAATATTATAATGAACCGATATTCTAATTACGTGGTAATCTGCCACATTTGTAACACATGGAGAAAACATAAAAACTCATCACCTTTGCAAACATTTAATGCCAATATTTGAGTTATCCCTCAAAATACTGTAATTGCCGTCTCTCTCTCTCTCTCTCTCTCTCTCTCTCTCTCTCTCTCTCTCTCTCTCTCTCTCTCTCTCTCTCTCTCTCATATTTACGTAATTAATCCAAGTTGAAGTGAACCAATCCTGTAATCTCTAATGGTGGGTCAATTAACAAGTGATTTGTTGACACGGTGGCCTAACATTTGTTGATTTCATTGAGTTCAGGAGTGAAGTCGGTTGGTGGAGGGAACATAATAATGCGTGATTAAACCATCAACTCGGTGGTTAGTGTATGAAATAATGGTGAGGTGGCTTCCTTAAGGGGGGTCACCGTCTTTTTTTTATCTTTCTCTCCTTTTCCCTCTTTCCCTGGCTTGTACCCATTCGGCCCCATTCAGCCAACTGTTTTAAGACGTTTATCCTCATCCAGGTGTCGATTTCTTCCTGGCGAGCGATAGCGAGCCAGCATTGTATGGAGAAATCCGGCTTCGCCGGAGACATGCTTCTATCGAAAAATGTACGAATTTAGCTTGCTGTCTAAACAAAAATATATATATGCTGGCTCGCTACCGCTCGCCAGGAAAATATTGACACCTGGATGGGGGTAAGAGTCTTAAAACAGTAGCCTGAATGGGGCCGAATGGATACAAGCCAAAGAGAGAGGGAGAGAACGCTAAAACAAAAAGCGAGGTGAGCTCCCTTAAAGTTTTGTTTATAGCCACTGGGCAGACACAAGTGATGTGATGTGGAACTACCGCACTACACCTTATTTTCGTTATAGAATATTTGTTTATTCATTTGAAGTAACATAAATCGGAAACATTCTTTATGTAAACAATATGATGCAAAGTAAAGTCGTTCGTAGCATCATTAGAAAACAGTGTTATATCTGTAAACTGTGTCTCTATTGCTTCGACCACATTACGAATCTTCGAAGCTTTTCTTTCCATTATACAACACTTGTCTTATTTGGTTTGATACAGTTTGCACATTCCATCGAAATTAAATTAACTCTTCTAAGTGCCTAAATTAATTCCCGAAATGCATATACTAGGTGATGAATTTATGACAAGATTAACTTTAGTTGGGGTACAGTCCAATATGAATTCCATATTTACAGCGTATGCACTCACTTCACGTTCATTGTGGAAACTGTTCCTAAAAGCTTCATGAAATTTACCCGACCACATGCAAGCCTAGCGGCGCACGTAGCATCTTTTTTTATTTTGCTTCGTGTTCATAAGGAAATGGATATAATTTCATACCCTATCGCGGTCGTGTTTGAAAAGCTTTCATTTATAATCGATGATAATATATTCTTCCTTCCTAATTGACGAGCTTTTGAATTATTTGTTTCAGTGTAAAGGCCTTACTAGTTCAATTAAATGTTTTACCTTCTGACTTACTAATCCTATTAACGTAATGTAACTATATTTGCTAGTTGTTGATTATATTATTGGAACCTATACACGACCCTAGCTGCCATTGCCACTCAGTTCACGAGTCACCGGCGGCTGTCTTACCTGTGTTTGTGATTATTACCAATCTTGCCTTCCGTATTAACGTGTTTAACCCTATTTGGTCCCGGGGGCAGCTTTTTGGACTTCACCTTTATTGCGTCTTTAGTTTGGATAATATAAAGATTTTCACCCCATTAGTTTGGCAATAATAAGACGCTTTACCCCATTCAGGTGTGGAGTTTTTTGTCTGGGCGAGCGACAACCAGCCTGCAATTTAGAAGACTTAGGCCTTCAGCCAGAACATAATATTATGTCCTATCGAAAAATGTACAAATTATGCTTGAAGGGGATCTGGGTTGACATTTTTTTTGTTTTTGTTTTTTTTTCTTTTTTTTAGTTTGAAAGAAGTCTGGGAAGGCGTTTTTGTTATCTTCGGGGAAAAGGTAAAATACGTGCTCGGGAAAAAAAAAAATAGTAATGATAATAATAATTAAACAATAAAACTCAATAATAAATATCTTAACAACCCCCACGACAAACCAGATTGTGTCAACGTGTATATAGCTTTATTCAACGTGTATATAGCTTTATTCAACGTGTATATAGCTTTATTCGTACTTTGTGCAAACATCTGTATGCCTCATAGAAGTGAGTTTACCGACAAATTGACAGAATAGTGGCCGTAACCTATAATAGTTGTTGAAAAATCGTGGACGGGAGTTCGTAGTACGTCGAACTCAACATTGCGGCACAGAGTTAGGTAAGTATTAATATTAAGGGGGGATGGGGCGGTTTTCTGGAACACTTTCTCCCTCATGTTTAGCCCCCATTAGTTTTCAGATGTTAGGATGCTTACCCCATTTCATCGTCAATATTTAGACATTTCCTGCTATTTAGGTGTCAATTTTTTCCCTGGCGAACGATAGTGAGCCTGTAATGTTGGAAGAATCGGCCTTTGGCCGGGATATTTTTCTACCGAAAAATTTACAAATTAATCTAGAAGGGGGATATAATGGATGTGGGTTTTTTTTAGTTTGATGGAGGTCTAGGGAGGAAACTAGAACAAATAATGAATACATGCAAAAATCGCTCAAAAAGTGAACCATGGTTAATTTATCACACGAGCCATTTCCCGGCAATTTCTACAGGTAATTGTAGTCTGGCTGCTTTACAATTTAAGTTCTATAAGAATTCAACTACCTTATTTAATCTAACTTCGATCTAATTTCCTCAGTTTCCAATGCGAAAGAGCAGCAAAATAGTTCGAGAAAAATACTTGATCATCTCAGATTGCCGGAAACTGCGCTCACGTGGCCTCACCTTTAACTGCGTAGCCTTAGTTTCTGGGTTTCCCAAGCCCAGACTTTTAGAATAAGAGCATTTTCATGGTGTTTGTTATATTTCCACTTTTGTATACACATGCAATCGTATATACAATATTATTTCCACGTATGCACAGCCGCACACTGGACACTACCTCCATCAGACTTGCTAATCAACTTACACATACGCACAAACTACATGCACTCACACGCTTATTCGCAAACATAAGCATTACGCATGTACATTAAATTTTAACTCGCACACATCAACACACTTACAAAAGACAAAAACAACACACATGTAATTATAAACGCTCACGCATACACATTTAGAAACTCAAACA
This sequence comes from Lithodes maja, assembly GCA_037953745.1. NCBI lineage: Eukaryota > Metazoa > Arthropoda > Malacostraca > Decapoda > Lithodidae > Lithodes > Lithodes maja. The sequence goes on along the minus strand of JBAKBP010026704.1, from coordinate 10,071 downwards.
CACACCCACACCCACATATAAATTAATTATACCCCTGAATCAAAATACACACATACGCGAACTCAACCCAACAGTAATTCACAGACGCTATCCTAATCGCTTGAATATAATTTGCTCTGGGGAATAACGTTGCTGGAGTCTGCGTTACACTTAATTAATGAAGCAAGATTATTTAGCATCAGTTGAGCGTTTATAATGATTTTAAACCCTTGATTCCGGGAGATTCTTGCTGGGTTCAGTATTATCGGTGTTACGACTACAACTATGATTACTAATATTTATGTCACTACTGTTGGTATCACAACTAGTGCTGGTATATTTTTTACAAGTACTCTTCAGTGGTTTTTAAGATGAAAATACGTTTCATAATGTATTGTGATGTACTTGGAACGTACATTCGTGAGCATATGTAAGGTTACAACAATTGGAATCTTACCTTGGTAATATGTAATAATTGAAAAGACCCCGGACAGCCTTTTTACTAGTTATATATATATTTTTTTTTCTTTGATATACAGTGTTGTTTAATACAGAGGACCGTCGCATTTAGTATTTACAACATTAGCCTAACCTAACCTAACCTAACCTAACCTAACCTAACCTAACCTAACCTAACCTAACCTAACCTAACCACACCACACCCCCGCTAAATCCATTACATCTGAGCCAAGAACCTAACCTAACCTATCACAACTACTATCACAACTACTATCACAACGACTGTTATAACGTGTGGACAGTACGATAAAACTAACCTGTCTCGCGACCGGTCTAAACCCAGCTCACGTTCCTTGTTTATAGGTGCGCGATAGTCTAAACCCAGCTCACGTTCCCTGATTATGGGTGAGACCGGTCTAAACCCAGCTCACGTTCCCTGTTTATAGGTGCGCGATGGTCTAAACCCAGCTCACGTTCCCTGATTATGGGTGAACAATCCAATAGTTTCTCGTATTTCAGTTATAGTGAATTATAGTAATTACATGTACACCAACAAAGTATCGTCCATGAAACTTCGGTTCAATGTTATTTTAATACCACGAATTTTGTTGATATATTTGAAGATAAATATTGAATTTATATGCTCTAAAGATCTTAAGAAAATTTGTTTTAACCCTCGGCAAAACTTAATAAAAAAGTATGGTACTAAAATGTCTTTTTCGTAACAAGGTTGTCAATACGGTACTTCCAGTTATCGATAGCTCTAAAGATCATATGAAAATGTGTTAAACACTCGGAAAAACCCTAATATAAAAGTATGGTACTAAAATTTAAGTTTCGTAACAAGGTTGTCAATACGGTACTTTCCCGTTAGCAATGTGCAATAAAAGCTGAAGATTGCAGAGTAAACACCGTAGCCTTCATCGACTTTCTTTCACCTTCGTATAATCTGCGACAGTCAATTTTTTTTTTTTTTTTTTTACCAAGGGATTAGTACTCAACCAGCGGGGGTGTGGGGGCAGCAGCCCCCACCCATAATACTAGGTTAGGTTAGGTAAGGTTGTTAGGTTAGGCTAGGCTAATGTCTTTTCAAATCACTATCGGGGGCGTGTCTCAACATCGATCAATAGGCCTAATGGGGAAAATAGGTTTTCCCGAGATTTCTAATTAATTACAAACACTATATATTGATGCAAATTAACAATATCTTTTATAAAAAACACTCGGAAAATTCGTGGTATTAAAATAACATTTTTCCGAAACTTCTAGAACACTGATAATTTATCAATGGGGCTTGTATCCGGGTTGTCTTCAATTTTATCCTGGTAATGCGTTCAGCACACTCCGAGGGTTCCCAACTACGGAAGCAAAAATCATTCCATGGGAAAAGCCTCCCAGTCGGCAGAGCCAAAATGCCTCAAGAGCCACTGGCATGGAGAATCAGATGGCTGTACAGGTAACAGAGATATAGTAATGATTTGAGGAGCCCGACGGAGAGAAAAGGTAGTATAACTAAATAAGTTGGTCACCAATTATTTTGCAATATTTGAAAACAAATATGGATTTTATATGCTCTAAACATAATATGAAAATGTGTTTTAAGCCTCGGCAAAACCTAATAAAAATATATGGTACTAAAATGGAATTTTGTCGTAACATGGTTGTCAATATCTTCCTATAGACGGCACCGATTCGTACACACGCCATTTTCACCTGTCTCCCGAGGTCTGTCCACCAGCTTTTTAGTCAACACTAACTCCACCTGCCCATAGGTTGGGTTGGGTTGGGTTAGGTTAGGTTAGGTTAGGTTAGGTTAGGTTAGGTTAGGTTAGGTTAGGTTAGGTTAATTAATTAGATTAGATTAGATTGTGCATCCGCTTGATCAGGAATTCGCTCGAAGTGACTCGCATTCGTATTTACAGATACGGCCGAATACCGGTAGGCTACTAAATGGGCGCCGGCCCAACCGCCATGTTGTATCCCACGTAGGCCTACTAGGTACTACGGACACATTGTAGGCGTTAGGTGTGGATTAGGCTTGTATCCAATGTACTAGGTCTATGTTACTGGATATTTATGATTTAAATAAGTGCTACGTTTTCGATAATCTGGTTATATGTCTTTGCAATTAGGGAATCATGAGCCGATTTCCGACATTTAGGTAGTCTTTTTCGATTCTCAAAATACGATCCAAGTTTTGCCAAAAATTGGCTGGGGTTTTCCAAAATTATGCTTTTTGGGGTTTGCAATTTCGGGAAACCTGAGCCAAATTTCTAAATGAGGTTACTGTAATTTTGTTGTCTACAAACTCTCAAAATCCGAGCCAGCTTTGGCCAAAACTTGGCTCGGGTTTTCGAAATATTGGGTTTTAGGCCTTTGAGATACCTTAAAACCCGAGCCAAGTTTTGCAAAAATACGTTTTAATCGCCGTTTTACGCATTTAACCCCTCATTTTCCCTGTACTTCATAGCCCTCCCCACTATCGGGCGGCGTGTCTTAAGATCGTTGTATAATGGGGAAAACGGTTTCGCCGAGGGTTGTAATTATTTCCAAACACTATATATTGATGAAAACTAACAGGGCAAAATACAAAAATCCATGGGAAAATTGGTGACCATCTTATTTAGTTTTTCCGAAAAGGTTTACAGTATAACCAGAAGGATTAGAGGTTGGAAATAAGTCAACTCATCGTGTATCCCACGGCAACCCTATTTTTGTTTTTTTACAGTGCATTGTATACAGTAGTTCCCGTATACAGTAATGCATTTGTGAGTCATAACATATATAACAATGAAGTATGGCATATGACAAACCTATTTAAACCCATAACAATCGATGGAGCCCGTATCTGGCAAAATCATATACTTTTAACAAGTTACCTATTGTCAGAAATATTATGATTTCAGATTCATAATTTTCAAGAGTATTAATTGCGACGACTAAAGTGTTAATAGTTGAAGTGAAATGTTACGTACTCCTTGCTCTCCCTCCCGGCATAGCATCAGCTTACTCAAAGTTTAAAGTTAAGTGTATCCCGGCAAGCATAATTATGTTAGCGAGAATATTACTTGGTTTAATTTTGTATATATTTATTTATTTGTTTTTGCCGCTTTCTTGGTACCGTAGCTTATATTCTAGTTTATAGGTCAAGTAGAATGTATTATTTCCTTAAACTATTTTATGCAAAGCGTGTATAGATTATTAGTTAACTCACTTGGTTAGTTACCCTGGTGCACATAGCCTAGGTCAGGCTGATTAATTATATTGGTTCACGAAAACTGTCAAATATTCGGTCCAGTGATATAATTGGACAGCTAGGTATGGTATGTATTGACAGGTGTTGTAAAGACTGTTGTGTACCCTAAGCAAAATATGGTCAAATTGCAGCTTATATGAAGGGGGCGTACCTTGTTTTTGTTTTCTCTCTCTCTACCTCTCTCTGTGGGTTGTATCCATTTGACCCCATTCAGCCTACTGTTCTAAGATGTTTATCCCCATTCAGGTGTCGATTTCTTCCTGGCGAGCGGTAGCGAGCCAGCATATATTATATAATGATTTTGACAGCAGGCTAAATTTGTACATGTCTCGGGCGAAGCCGGGTTTCTCCTTACAATGCTGATGTCGACACCTGGATGGGGATAAAAGTCTTAAAACAGTAGGCTGAATTGGGCCGAATGGATACAAGCCAGAGAAAGATAGAAAACGAGATAAAAATAGCATGTCACCCCCCTTAACGAAATGGGAAATGGAAAAAAAGTAGGTTGTTTTTATGAAACTTTAATGGTGAATGAGAAATGGTAGAATTTCAGGTTTTATTACTGTACATTCCACATTGTACAGTATATTAAACAATGATATGATTTAGCCTATGCGGTATGTATTATTATTTGCCAGTATCCTATTATAATCATATTAGTATCGTGTTATATTTCTTGAAAATTCAGGCAGTTTTGCCCTTTGTCGTTTGTTTACACATAACATGAATAGCTGCCTCGGTAGTATGAGTTGTCTTAATATTCAATACATTTGTATCCTCAAGTTATTATTTAATATGTATCCAAATGTGATCAGTACTAATACCATATGGTGTCTGTATGTTTTGGTGCTGCTTAATGTCATAACATTTTAAACTGTTGTTTCACCGTATTCAGTATATGACAGTACTGTACTATGCTTTTAAATGTGATGATTTATAGAAGATTGAAGTTGTGTAAAAATTAATAATCCCTAGAACCCACAAGCGTGGTATCTGATACCCCGGAAAGTTGTGCAAAACTTTTTATTTTGGTGTCATGACGTCAGCAGCCAGCTGCTTGGTGAGGGGTGCAAAAGTCAGTCTAAGTCAAGCTCTGATGGAGGCAGGAGGTGTTGCTGAGCTAGCTCCCTCCCTCCACAGCTCCCTTATGGTATCTCACACCCCACTTCTCACTTTGGATGTATATGTAACTCTGAAATTAAAGTTTTATCCTAACAGTTAAATGCTGAATTCTAATGCACCTGTTGTGACTGTATAACAATCATATTGTCTCGATAAAGTCCCCATAATGTTATGGTTGATTTACAGTGATTTGACAGTATCTACATTTTGTTTACAATTTTTTTTTAATAAATTGCATTTCTCTACTTATCAACAGGTAATAAAAGTGTTAAGTGTTGTTTAAATGCCCAAATTCTAATGCACCTGTTGTGACTGTATAACCATCATATTGTGCATCGGTAAATTCCCCATCATTTTAGGGTTGATTTACAGTGATTTAGACAGTATTTACCTTTTTTTACAAATGTTTCTAATACATTGCATTTCTCTACTTTGAAACAGGTAAGCATGGATGTTCTGGGGTGCACAGTGGGTTCCCTCATCATCAGGCCATCAGCCTCTAGTGTTTCAACTAGTTTGGTCAGTAATTATTTGTTTTTATATAAATTTATATATCAAGGTAATTATTAAATTTAGAACATTTCATACCAAAGTGCCTGCTAATTTTCATACCCACGGAAACTTGCTCAAATATGCTTCAGATGATGGCCAGATAGCAAAAGAATATGTATGTACCATTGAAAGTCATACAGATATTTTTTACCAATATATTTATCCTAGGGGTATGCTGTACCCCACTTCTCGGTGTTTGTCCCAGTTGTATCCCACAGCCAGTTATTGGGAGTGGCATACTCAAGGCAGGTATCCACTTGTTGCGTATCATCGGTGTATCATGTCACTGTAGTGTATCACCCAGTGATACAATACAGAGCAACAGTGTCATGGAATCAGCTAATCACTCTCCCATATCATCAGTGCATATCTGTATCAAAACCAATGACGTGTGACTACGATCGAACCAAACTGTTTACAAGTAGGGAGGTACGTGTACAGTGGATATATACTTAGTGGAAGTATAATCCAATTAATCTATATCTATTGCCTGACGCCGTGATCCCCGAAGGGGTGGCCACGAACGAACCGCCCCAATGCACCTCTGTCCCCAGTTAGTCGATGCCCCTCCTCCCAACCAGCACCGCCTTCATTCATATACTTCCTCACTCCATCCTTCCACCTCTCTTTCGGTGCACCTCTCCCTCTCTGTCCTTCCACCTCGCTCTCGTACACCCTCTTAGTCAATCTCTCGCTTTCCATACGTTCCATATGGCCGAACCATCTCAAGTTGTTCCTTTTCACACTTTCCAGCACATCTACCTCCACACCACACCTCCTCCTTACTTCCTCATTCGTCTGTCTCCCTCCATGTAACTCCGCACGCACTTCTCAAGTAATTCATTTCCACCGCTCTCACTCTTGGTCTGAGTCTCTTCCCGAACGTCCATGCTACGCTTCCGTAAGTTAGTGTCGGGATTACCCTACTGTCATGCAAGGACTTCTTCACTTCCATACTGACCACCCTATTTCTTGTTACTGCTTTCAACGTTCCTACAAGCCTCTTCCCCTGTTATACCCTCTCTCGCACTTCCTCATCCATAGTCCCATCTTTACTCAACACACTGCCCAGATACTTAAAAGAGCTGACGATCTCCATAGCCTGACCGTTCAACTTCACCTCACACTCTGTGACTTCACCCCTTTCGAAGACCATAACCTTGCTCTTCCCCGCATTTACCTTCAAATTCCGTTTTTCGCACACTGTTCCAAACTCATTTACCAGACCCTGCAACTCCCATTCATTATCGCTCGTCAGAACTCAGAATCCAATTAATACTACAGATATATTAGGCAATAACACATAATGAGTCTGCACTATAAAGAATCTAATATTTATCTTATTTCCAGTTTATATTTATTGCAAATTTAAGACTCTTTTGCTGAATTCGCGACAGATAGTGCAACGGGGCAATCATGACATGTTCACACTGACTCGGCGAGTTCCGTATCATCCCTTTGATGTGATGACGAAAAATGGAAAATGGCTGATCGAGGCTGTTGCGTTTCTTTGTATCAAATTAGGGCATACAAGGATGCAACATTTACCTGTCCACACTGATACACAACGGTGATACGATACATGGATACACAACAAGTGGATACGGTACCCTGTCTTTAGACGCGAACGTAACCATTAATATAATGTAGGCAAAATAACCCTGCTAGGCCGCATTCAAAGCTCGATATTTTAATATGTTATAGCTGGTAAAATATACTTCTCCGATCTGAATTTAAGTATTGTATGGGTTCCTAATCTCATATCGTACGATTAGATCTATAATGGTTTTAAGGCAAAACAACAGAAGGCACAAGTATAAAGAATTACCAATATAACTACTGTAACAGTACTACAAGTATACTTATTCAAGAATATTATTGGTTGCACAATAATTGTGTAGTCATCATATATTTCCCCATTGTTTTGAATCATAACTTAAACAGGCTGCAAATGATAACAAATTAGGATCCCTTCGAGCTCAGATTATATATTCACTGTTTCGCAACAAAGTTTAGTTGCTCGTACAATATGTAAATTATTTTTTCAAAATCTTAAGATTATCACAATAAATTAGCAATTCATATGTAAAATACAAATCTTTATGTAATATTTGTTGTACCTTTGGGCTCCCAGCATGTGTTTATCAACAGGTAAATATGCTATAACCACCTGTATGAAAATCCAGACAAATATCAAAATATGTATCCCAAGTGTTTCGGACCGAACGTTTGTCAACCTGCCAATTAAAATGAATAATCATTATTGGGCCAAGAGCAATAAAACCCTAATGTGTATTACAGCCCCAAATTAACTATGCCTACCGGGTATAGTTATTTATCGCATTGATTACTACCGGTATATTGTATACAAAACTATTGGTAATTGCATATGTTCTATTATTCGCAATAGAATAGGTAGGGTATAGTAGTTTGTAAGTTAATCATGTTATTAAATTTCCCTTAACCTGGACAAACTTTGCATTATCGGGTACTATATATTTCCTAGCGTATGTTTAACGCTTATATTTTACGAACGCTTAGGTACAGTTTTATTCATCTTGGGAATAAATTGTAGAAATCGTAGTGCTACAACGTGAATTCCATATACTTTTCTACTCCTACTGGTTCTTCCTACCTGCACACAATCGTCTGGTCAAAGTCAGATTATAGTTAAAGTCGTCATGGTATTGAAGGACTTTACAACATACCAGTTACATATATTTAGCGGGTAGGGTTTTTTTTACTGGTTGATATATTTATTAATTTATTATCATTTTTTTTAGATTTATCCCTAGACATCCATCAAGCTTAAAAGAACAACCCCAAGATCCCCCTTCTAGATAAAGTTATACATTTTTCGGTAGAAAAATGTGCCGGCCAAAGGCCGGTTTCTCCTAAATTACAGGCTCGCTCGCCAAGAACAAAAATTGACACCTAAATGGCAGGAAAAGTCTTATTATTGACAAGAAATATATACCGTTCCCTATCTGAATAACATGTTCTAATAATAGCTAGAAAACAGAGAAGCAATGCGTAATCGTATGTTGAAATAGTTAAATCATCATGAATCTGCCTCCCCAACTCCAGAGGAAGTGCCCCTAAAGGGATGGCCATGGCAGAAACTACCTCCAGGCTCCAGACATGCCTCCACTAACCCACTCCACAGTGCCATTTTCACAAAGTGGATTATGACCATTAGCACTCGAAGAGCAGACCCAGAGCAGTCCCTTATCCGGATGGCAGCTCAGTCACTGTTTTGCTATTATATTTACCAGAGTGGGGCCCTGGCTGGAAGCATACCAATTACAGGAATATTCTGAAAACAGAAACCAGTGCTACAGAAACCAGTGCTACAGAAACCACTGCTACAGAAGCTAGGGTTAAATATGTTCACTTTATCAACACAACCACCTCCACCCTAACTTCACCACCATCCAAACTGCGTAGTAATTCGTGAGAGGGTTTATGGTCTCTTCACATGCAAATATGTTCGGCCACACTCGATTAACTTTACCCTTAATATAAAGTAGGTTTGATTAAGTTTGGTAAAGGCTAGGTAAGATTGGTTTACACTTTAAAAAAAAAAAAAAAAAAAAAAAAAAAATATATATATATATATACTGTATATACTGTATATATATACATTATATATAATTAGGATATGAAAAAAGTAAATAAGATCGTTGGGCATATTAATAGTGATTTACTTTTATTTATATTACGTGGGTTTGTGACCAACAATATACCTTTAAAGGGGTAGATTATTATGGACACTTTAATTAATCTTTTCATACCCTTTGTGTTTACAGTGCATGTTGGATTGAGTTTGGTTAGTGTGAGTGCATAGATTAGATTATGTATATGCTTCAAACTCAAAACAAAGGTTTGTATAGTTTGTGACACCAGCGAGGCTCATGAATAAATTTGCAGGTGAACCGATATCGTTATGAAATGTATACATTCACTTACCTTATAGTATTGTGCCATTTATATTATCGAAATCGGATGCTCTATATTATTGCCTCCGCCAACGAATTTGAACTCTTTGTTTGCCTGTTGGTTTGTCTGTCTGTAAACAAGATAACTCAAAAAGTTATGAACCGATTGTTTGATGGCCAGATAGGATATGCGCCAAGGAAGAAGTGATTCAATTTAGTAGGTGATCAGTAGAGCGCATACCTCTCCCAAAGTAGACGGCTCCCAAAGTTACGAACCGATGATCACAACATTAGTTGTGCAGATAAGATATGCGCCAAGGAAGAAGTGATTCCATTTAAGAGACGATCAGTAGAGCGCATACCGCCGCCAGTGTAGGCAAAGGTACGCGGTCTCCCGAGTGCCCCTCTAGTTTAATCTGTAATTCTTGAGTTTTGGGAGATGAGCATACAATAATATTTAGTGTATTGTTAGCAAGGATGTGTGCTATAGGTATGTCGGTGGGTTTACGGTAAAGAGGTAAATATTTAATCCAGGAATATTTCCTCTACAATAAAGCCTACATGAAATATATTATGCTAGTTTGTGATTACTAGCCCCTTACTATACCTCTGTTTGTGAAATTACTGTCAAGACTCATGGGCGAAAAAATACCTGTAGACGAAAAAAGACTTGTGAAGGAAAAGGACTTGTGGAAGTACCGGTAAACAACATTTGTGGACGAAAAATACTTGTGGATGAATAAGACTTGTGGATGAAAAAGGCTT
>JBAKBP010026703.1:12500-31292 GCA_037953745.1 Lithodes maja | reverse complement strand
GTCAATTGTAAGACCTTTCGTGCCAATTAGGTGTCGATTTTTTCCTGGCGAGCGATAGCGAGCCAGTAATTTAAGAGGAACCGGCCTTCGGCCGGGACATTTTTCTACCGAAAAATGTACAAATTTATCTTGAAAGGGGGTCTAGGGGGTGTAATCGTAAGCTTGATGGAAATATAGGGAACACACTAAAAACCTTCCCTTAAGTGAGTTTATAAGTAAAGTTCGTTGGTGACAAAATATGAATTAAGGGGGATGGTTCACTTTATGGTCGATGTTTTAATGTATTTATTATTATTATTTATAGTTCCCTCCTCAGACCTCCATCAAGCTGTAAAAACACCCCCTAGAGTGATGGGCTGGTCTATCAGAGTGAGAACTGAGTGATCTCTGCAATACCCATAGCTTACTCTGACTGTTCCTTTTACTATTTTTTTTTTAAAAAGACCTCCGTCTACGTATTGTGAAAAACCTGTTATCCTCCTTTTACTTGTATATTTTCTAGATCTCAAGTGACGGCGTCTCTTCCGTGGATTGACCTCCCAATCTACCAAGATTGGAAGCCAAAGCGTCACATTTTTTCCTTTGCCCCTCAGCTTTCTCTTCATAATTGCTGAGGGGCACAGGGCCCTGGGTGGGGCTTTGGTTTCCCGGGCGTTTCTGTCACCCTCCTCAGCTCCCCACCATGGAGTGGCTTCGGTCACACAGGCTTTATTGTGGTCGGCAGGGAGGGTTCTGTGGGGGCGCTCGGTTATGGCCTTGGCCTTGCTCGGGGCCGTTCGGCCAGACAGCTTGGGGAAAAGCAACAACAACAACAACACCCCCTAGAGTCACCGTTTGCTGGTTGTTGTTTTGATATTTCTTGGTGTCTGTGGGTGTGTTGCCATGTAGTGTAGTGTGTGGTGTTGGTTCGCGGAGGCTGCAGCCAGGAATTGAGTATAATATCTCATGTCCAGATGGTCTTTGACTTTGAGGTCTTTGGTTTCTTGATGTACCGGTAGGCGTAGTAGCTGTGCAGCCTGTGATGATTTTTAGGCCTTTATTTTGAATAGTCTGTAAGGTCTTGTGATGTGTTTCAGCTAGGTTAGAAGCCCAGGCAGGACCATCAGCCTTTCGATGCCCACAGGTCCTTCCTAAGATGTACACAGGTCCTTCCTAAGATGTACACAGGTCCTTCCTAAGATGCCCACAGGTCCTTCCTAAGATGTACACAGGTCCTTCCTAAGATGTACACAGGTCCTTCCTAAGATGTACACAGGTCCTTCCTAAGATGTACACAGGTCCTTCCTAAGATGTACACAGGTCCTTCCTAAGATGTACACAGGTCCTTCCTAAGATGTACACAGGTCCTTCCTAAGATGTACACAGGTCCTTCCTAAGATGTACACAGGTCCTTCCTAAGATGTACACAGGTCCTTCCTAAGATGTACACAGGTCCTTCCTAAGATGTACACAGGTCCTTCCTAAGATGTACACAGGTCCTTCCTAAGATGTACACAGGTCCTTCCTAAGATGTACACAGGTCCTTCCTAAGATGTACACAGGTCCTTCCTAAGATGTACACAGGTCCTTCCTAAGATGTACACAATCCTCTGCATATAACCAAAATATACTGCTAAATCGCGGCATGATTCTCAAGGGTTAAGGGGAGGTATTTAGTTTGTTCCCTACGTTTTCATCAAGCTTAAAATTACACCCCCTAGACCCCCTTTCAAGATAAATTTGTACATTTTTCGGTAGAAAAATGTCCCGGCCGGTTGCTCTTAAATTACAGGCTCGCTATCGCTCGCCAGGAAAAAATGGACACCTTAATGGCACGAAAGGCCTTAAAATTGACAGAAATGGGGCAAAATGTCTTAAAATGTCCAAACTACTAGGGCGAACGTCTTAAAATCTCAAAAGCAATAAGGGTAAACATGAGGGAGAAAGGGGTCCAGAAAAAAAATCCCTCGAGTGGAAATCTCCCCTTCATTAAGTAGTCTGGGGGGGGTTCCAGCTGATGATAAATTAACTATTTTTGTTTAAGACTGTGACGCATTATGATACCGTCCTCATTATTCTGGTTACCATGCATTGAGGACAAACTCTTAATCAACTTCCTCACCTAAACACGCAGAGATGAGCGCCTAGGCAACGTGCAGTCCCCAGCTCTACCTAAATGTCAAGGGAGAGAAGGAGTGAAGTAGTGAATGAACAACAATGGGTTTGGCCCAAGAAGGGAAAAAAAAAAAAAAAAATGACGGTGCGACGTGAGAGTATGAAGCTGAATGAAAATTGGTTGCCTGCGCTGAAGTGGTGGGTGGGTGTGTGTGTGTGTGTGTGTGTGTGTGTGTGTGTGTGTGTGTGTGTTGTGTGTGTGTGTGTGTGTGTGTGGTTGCCTGCGCTGGAGTGGTGTGTGTGGTTGCCTGCGCTGGAGTGGTGTGTGTGTGTGTGATTGTCTGTGCAGGAGTGGTGTGTGTGCGTGGTTGCCTGCGCTGGAGTGGTGTGTGTGTGTGGTTGCCTGCGCTGGAGTGGTGTGTGTGTGTGTGTGTGTTACTCAGTTACTTGTTCGTCAAGGGGAATCCACGCAATGCGAGCTAAGCTCATTATTATCGCGCCTCCTTAACTGGGAATGTATTGCGTGAAATGCATGTTAAGTGTTTTATGTACTGTTGGAATGGCTGTGGATGTGTGTGTAGTCTGTATTTTAGCCAATTGGCTACATCGGAAACGAAGGCTTAGGGTGGATCTGTATGGTACCATTCTCACTATAGACGTTACCGTCTCGCCCGAAGGCTTCGGTAGCCATCAGCTTAGGTGAACCATATGATACCCATCTCGCCTTGTACCATTTTTGCCAACCCCAGATGGGACGTCACAACGTCGTCCACTTATTCCAGGTACCTATTTACAGCTAGGTGAACTGAGGCTAACACATGAAAGGAGACAAGCCCAATTTGTCTCCGCCCGGTGGGGGATTGAACCCCCGACCCCTCGTGTGTGAGACGAGAGCTCTACCTACTAGGCTACGGGCTGTGTGTGTGGTTGTCTGTGCAGGAGTGGTGTGTGTGCGTGGTTTCCTGCGCTGGAGTGGTGTGTGTGTGGTTGCCTGCGCTGGAGTGGTGTGTGTGTGTGGAGAGAGAAAGATAAATAGTGTGTGTGTGTGTGTGTGTGTGTGTGTGTGAGGAGAGAGAGAGAGAGAGAACAGAAAGAGGGAGGAGGGTTTACATAGATTTACAGATATACTTGTCACACAGGCCTTACGATCCCAGCATGGTCAGGACTTAATTCTAGCAGAAATTGTAAACCCAAAAGTAAAGGAGAGTGGAAGGAGAGGATAGCAAAGAAGAGTGAGAGTGTGTGTGATAGTGAGAGTGTGTGTGAAGAGAGAGTGAGAGTGAGTATAAAGTGTGAAGAGTGTGTGTGTGTTTTGTGTATGTGTGAAGAGAGAGAGAGACAGACAGACAGAAATAAAGAGAGAAAGAAAGAAAGAAAGAGAGAGAGAGAGAGAGGGAAGTGAGCCCATCAGATGGAGAGATGTGCAGAATGAAGCTCGGAGATAAAGTCTAAGGGAGATAATTTAAGGGATTGGGGAGCAGCGAGATGCAACTAGAGAGAGACTGAAGGTAGATGATAGAGACAGAAGGAAGAATGGAAGGTAAAGCCAAACAAATAATTAACCCAAAGAAAGACTAGAGAGGCAACGGTTCTTTCTAAGTATCATTCTTTTATTTCCACAATCGTTTACCAAATGAAGACTAGAAAAGGGCAAAGAGAAGCTACATGACTAGAAAGGAAGGAAGAGAGATCAGTAGATAACACACTTAGCCACTATAGGCTTTTCAGTGTCCAATATTTGCTGCAATGGTTTCTTCTCTTCCTTCTCTTCTTCTTCTGCAAAGGGAGGGAGAGAGACGCCCGGAGGTCTAGCAAGCCCACCGCCACAGCGGCCACACCACTACCACTCCCTGTCTCCCTTACTTCCTCGGAGACCCGACTCCCTTCTTTCAATCAGTGTGGATCCGGCCGTCACAGGGGGAACACGTACGGCCCTCCACTTCAGCTCCTCGCCCCCACCTCTCACACATGTACACGTTACTTGGAGTCCTCGTTTGTGCGTGCGTTTCGGTGCGTGTACGTGAAATAAGTGCCTATATCAGTGTCCTTGCTAACTCCTAGAAGTGCCTATAAATACCGGTGTTAAGCTAATGGGAAAACAGTCAAGTGTATCCAAAAACGTCTTCCAAAGTGCAAACCTGGATTCTAGCTGGTCCCGTTAAGTACATATGAAAACCAAAGTTCTTCCAAGTGAATTAACAATATTGTATAAACCCAAGTAACCATATAGGCTAAGCTACCAAAGGCCTTTCCAGAACTTAATAAAATCGTTCAGTGTTAGCCAGGATAACGGGAATATACTGAAGGTGTTACCCGAGTTAACTTTAAAACCCGATCCAGATTATAAGACGCCTTCGCTAACTGAATAATATAGCTCAGGGTTAGCCTGAATCACAACATAGGCCCTAATACATAGCCTACTGAAAGTTCATTATAACCCAACTGTAACTTCACCATAACATAACTACCCAAGGATAAATACCAAGTAACGACACACATACATACATACATACATAGCCTACACATCACACACCCAAGGCTCTGTCCAGCTCGCGAGAAAGACCACGGCATTTCCTCTGCATCCTGATTGAACTAGCCTACTGCCACAACGATATCAGCAAGGGATGGTTATAACGATCGTAGGACATCATTAGAAGTTTAGAACCATTCCCCCGTATCCTGCAAGTACTTCCCCGGCGATATTGTGGATGGTTATAACGATCGTAGGACATCATTAGAAGTTTAGAACCATTCCCCCGTATCCTGCAAGTACTTCCCTGGCGATATCCTGCATGGGTGGTTGTTTGCGGGCGTGCACAGTTATGTGGGCGTGCTCGTGTGGTTGAACGCCCCTTGGCACATCCTCTACCTTAACGCTCACTAGTCAAGAACCTCACGTGCTGGCTATATATATATAAATGAGTGGGCCTTAGCGATACTTGACGATCCCAACAACGTAACTCCATAGCCTAAATACAAGAAAAACACGACAATCTAAAGACGCCTACACAGAAGAAAACGTATTATAAAATGTAAATGAAACGGAACTCCATGAATAAAAGAAAAATACGAATACGAGAAGACGTCAGCACAAGAAAAATAAATATATAATGTAAATGACTGACACGTCGTAACTCCATAAACAAAAGAATAAAAGTACACAAATGGACAAAACTTAGCAGCTATAGGCTACTAGAAATAAACACAACCAGAACAAATCCTACTAGGCCTATACTGTACTGTATTTATAAACACAACACTACAATATGCCGTACAGGACATTTGAATGATGCAACAAATACTAGAAAGTTTAAAAAACGAACAAAATATATATACAAGATAGAACAGTGTGACCTAACCAACCGTCCTAACGTCTATCATCGGAAAACCCCAAAACAAGAAACAAAAAATCTTGGCATCAGGAAAATAGAAGGACACTTATTCTGGGAGGAAAATTTTAAGGACGTGAAAAATAGTGAGTTATTTTTTTTAAATTTGGATTTTGGCAATCATTAACACTTTAAGTTAACAATACGGTGCTTAACCTAACACATAACCTAATTAAACACTATTAGGCTAATCACTTAATTTACGTGCAATCTAATCAAATTTATACATGCAATTAAATATTTAACCTAACGCTTAATTATTTATCACTTCATTTACATGAGGTCTAACAAAATACAATAGGCCTAGGCCGGTGACTGGACGACTCGGCCCATGGGACAACTCGGCCCCATGTTATGCTATGGTTAAGTTAGGTTAGGTTAGATAGGGACATAGGCTAGTGATTCCAAAATGATCAATACGAGAAATAAAAGTTAATGAATTGTCACTTGTTTGATGAAACGAAAAGATATACATAAATAGATAGGGACATAGTGATTCCAAAATTATCAATATAGCCATCTAGGCTATATCGTTCTAATGTTGTCGAAGCAAATAAGGGTTGTGGAAGGCTGAATGGAAAATATCAAGGAAACCGGCCACGAATTTTCCTGGAAATTTGTAAGTCACCCATCGAATGAACATAACATAACCTATACATCATATTAATATATGTTTCAACTTTCGGAAAAACCGTTTTCCCCATTATCCAACAATCTTAAGATACGGCCCCCGATAGTGGGGACGGCTATGAAGTACACAGGGAAATTGAGGGGTAAAAGACGAAAATAAGGGGTAATATTAGCCTAACCTAACAACCTTACCTAACCTAACCTAGTATATTAGGTGGGGGCTGCCGCCCCCACACCCCCGCTGGTTTGGTATGTAATTAATAAAAGGTTGACGGTCGCAAAAAAAAAAAAAAAAAAAAAAAAAAATGAATGAAGTCTACGGTATTTACTCCGCAATCTTCAGTTTTGGCTGTGGATAACAGGAGGTAAATATTAACTTTTTCAAAGTAGGCCTAATTGAAAACGGTTTTTTCCGAAAGCTGAAACATAGGTAAGATTTTACGGTGTGACAGTTACAAGCCCCATCGATGTTTGTGTAGCCTATAGGTATGTTATATAATAGTCTTCAGTCCTATATATGTCCTTCCCGTCGCAAATGTATTATAAGGGAGATCTAGGGTAAAACACAGTCTTGTCTGCATAATGACGTCCTGTTTTACGGGATTTCTGCTTTATAGATTTTTTTTCCCCCTCCTACCTTACTCGGGGGACCTTACAGTTGCGCGATCCAGTGCTGCTTTGGTAATTGCGTACATTTTAGGTTAGTTTCTATCCACGTATTACTTTTAGGTTAGGTTAGGTTTCTTAGTTAGGTAAAACAACACTATATATCAAAGAAAAAATGCAAAAAAAAAAAAAAAAAAAACACATTCTAAAACTCGTGACTGTCACACCGTATCAATTTACCGAAACATATATTATTAATATGCTGCATAGGTTAGGTTATGTGGTTATACTGATGTTTTGGACCGACAGTTAGCCCATCGATCTTTTTAGGCCTAAAAGGTTCGGTAGAGCATAATTATACATCATTGCTATATATATGTCATTAAGAGCTGAAATGTATTATAAGGGAGAAAACAAAAACGCTAAAATACACAGGCGGCAGGCCTATACATTATACTGTAAAATATACATTTTTCAGCCAGTACCCAACCAGCGGGGGTGTGGGGGCGGCAGCCCCCACCCATATACTAGGTTAGGTTGTTAAGTTAGGCTAATAGCACATATTAAAAAAAAAAAAAAAAAAAAAAAAAAAAAAAAAAAAAAAAAGTAACCCAACCAGCGGGGGTGTGGGGGCCGTAGCCCCCACCCATATACTAGGTTAGGTTAGGTAAGGTTGTTAGGTTAGGCTAATAGCCTAGAACATTAAAAAAAAAAAAAAAAAAAAAAAAAAAAAAAAATCTAACCCAACCAGCCGGCGGGTGGGGGCGGAAGCCGCCCCCATAATACTAGGATAAGTTAGGTAAGGTTGTTGGGTTAGGCTAATGTCTTCCCAAAGTTGTCTATTTTTATAACACAAGATATTAGGCTACCCACTCCACCCCGTGAAATCCGAGCCAGCTTTCGTCAAAAGTTGGCTCGGGTACCCTATTCACAAAATTGGGTTGTATGGGTTTGCAATTTGGAAAACCCGAGCCAAGTTTTGATACAAAACGCTATAATATTGTATTATTACGCTTTTAACCCCTCATTTTCCCTGAACTTCATAGCCCTCCCCACTAGTGGGGGGTTAGATTGTTGGATAATGGGTAAATACTCATTTCCGCTCCTCTTCACTATAAAACAACACTAGGCCTATATCTGAAGGGAAAAAAACAAAGTAAAATTTACTGAAATCGCCGTCTGTCCAAAAAGTCAGGTTTACCGGTTAGGCTATGTTCATTTAATGGGCGACTTCAAAATTTCCAGGAAAATTCGTGGCCGGTTTCCTTGATAAATACCGGCTGGATTGTCTCGCAATTAACACTGGGCCGAGCTGTCCGAGTCGAGCTGTCCCGTGGGCCGAGTAGTCTAGCATTCGCCTAGCCTAGGCCTATAATGCCGCCTATTTGGCTGGCATTAACAAGATACAAAATAAACTTACCCTATAGGCTATACTGCATCACCTCCAGTCTCCACTGTCCACACAACATTAAATCGTGAGAAATCCTGTTCAAATTCTCAAAATAGCCCCACTAGGCCTACTATTTTGTTTTTCATTAGGCTACCACTCCACCATGGATACTGAAACCTGACTTGAGCACAACTTCATATCACTCCAATATTCCAGCTATCAAACGAATATCATACTATGAATAACTTTGTATGCATTGCTCTCATATCTAAATATAAGTTATATGCACCGATATAGTATATATTTCCACATACGACTGGTAAAATCACTTTGAATATGCAAGGGTATCACTGCGTGTTGGTCACTGACGATACAGACTGACCGGATATCGGTAGATTCGGTACGGTACTAGCCTACACGTTTCGTATCAGTAGCCTATATGGGAATAGTAGTTAATTTGTTAAGCTCGCAGGTTAAATTTAAATTATTATAGTTCAGTCTGTGAAATTGTTTCTAAAAAATAAAAGAAAAATAAATAAATGCATTAATTTAAGCGAAAACATGTATTTAGTACTAAGGTTGAGACCGGCGATATTGTTGTTTACAGTTCCCAAAGCCAGACTCGAATTCACGACCATTATTGGAACGGATGTTCTTTTGAAAAACAATATATAGATTATAGGCTATAGGCTCATCGATTATTAACTCCTCGATAAAGAACTAGTAAATTGCATGTAAATTAATTTAATATTGACACTTTTCGCGAAGTTTCATAGGATTTATCAGATGAAATTATATGTGAAACGTTGTCATTAAAGTGTTCCTCCTTAAATGGCGTTCATATTAGGCTATTCAAAAGCTTGCTTATTCTAACACCACAACCATGCATTTCTGTGTTATTAATATCACTAACCCGTTTATTTTGTTATTGGCAATATCGGTGTAATTATTGATTTTAACCCCTTCTGTACCGATGATGTAGGCTACTCTTCATTATATTCTGGCAACTATTAGACGATTTTGTAGAGCTTTGGAAGGACGTCTACTCATTAAAAGGCTACATACTATCTCAATCAATCCTTTTAGCTGCCATATATCCTTCCTAAGCTTCATAAAATCGTCTAAATGTAACTGAACTCAAATAATAAAGACGTGGCCGGTACAGAAGGGTTTAATGTTTATCTGCTACCATAATAAGCTACTAATTCGCTACCACTACTACCAGTTCGCTGCAACTACCACAACTACCAGCTTAACTACCTCAACTGCCAGCTTAACTACCTCGACAACCAGCTTACTACCACAACTACCAGCCTAACTACTAGCCCACTATCAGCTTACTACCATAACTACCAGCCAGCCAGCCTACCATCAGCTTACTACCACAACTACTAGCCTACTACCAGCTTAACTACCACAACTACCAGCCATCTCTACCAGCTATGGAAGAAACCGCAAGTGAAGGTAGGTGTTACAGTAAAATAGGCCTATGTAGATATAGAATTGGGTGACCGGACAACTCAACCAGTAGACCATTTCAATCAGTACCAAATCAACCAATACGGTTAGATTAGGTTAGAACTATATTTGGCACTGGTTTGGTTGGTCTTGGTTGATTTGGCACTGGTTGAAATGGTCTAGTGGTTGAGATGTCCGGGAATGCAAGCCTTCAGACAACATTGCTCCGGTTTGACAGGCTGAATTATTATTATGGGAATGGTGAACGTATGACGATGTATGTACTTTATTCACTCTATTGCCAATAATTTGTTTCTCAGCTTAAGGGGAGGTATTTAGGTTGTTCCCTAGACCTCCATCAAGTTTAAAATTACACCCCCTTGAGTACCTTTCAAGATAAATTTGTACATTTTTCGGTAGAAAAATGTCCCGGCCGAAGGCCGATTCCTCTTAAATTACAGGCTCGCTATCGCTCGCCAGGATAAAATCGACACCTGAATTGCACGAAAGGTCTTAATATGGGGTGAAAGTTCTTAAAATCGCTAAACTAATGGGGCAAAAGTTTTATAATATCAAAAGCAATGGGGCTAAACATGAGGGAGAAAGGGGTCCAGCAAAAAATCCCTCAAGTGGAGATCTCCCCTTAACAAGGGCCTCTAGGATTGGGGTTAAGTTATGTGTGTAATCGCCAGGATAAAATCGACACCTAAATTACACCAAAGGTCTTAACATTGACAAAGAAGTGGGGGGTGAAAGGTCTCACAATCGCCAAACTACATAGTTGAAACTAGTCTTATAACCTCAAAACTAATAGGCTAAACATGAGGGAGAAGGGGGGTCCAACAAAAAAATATATACCCCCCCCCCACTCCTTAAAAATATATACCCCCCTCCATAAAATATATACCCCCCTCCATAAAATATATACCCCCCTCCATAAAATATATACCCCCCTCAAAATAATTATATACCCCCCTCCATAAAATATATACCCCCTTCCATAAAATATATACCCCCCTCCATAAAATATATACCCCCCTCCATAAAATATATACCCCCCCCCCCCCCCCCCTTCAAGTATGATAGACTATTTTGAACATGGTATTTTGATCTTCACAATCTATCAAACGCGGATCGGATAAAGTATTTACCGGTTACCGTTAATAATCCTCTTCCCTCGGGGAGATCTCCACCCCGAGGGATTTTTTTCTTGACCCCATTTCTCCCTCATGTTTAGCCCCATTGCTTTGATATTATAAAACGTTTGCCCCATTAGTTTAGCGATTTTAAGAACTTTCACCCCATATTAAGACCTTTCGTGCCATTCAGGTGTCAATTTTATCCTGGCGAGCGATAGCGAGCCTGTAATTTAAGAGGAACCGGCCTGCGGCCGAGACATTTTTCTACCGAAAAATGTACAAATTTATCTTGAAAGGGACTCCAGGGTGCGTAATTTTAAGCTTGATGGAGGACTAGGGAACAAACTAAATACCTCCCCTTAATGCGAGTAACTATCAGGCGCTTCAATTAATATACGACATAATTTGTTAGTATAATTGTGTAGCCCGAGATGATTAACTCGTTTATAATAGTATGGGGTTAAACATGAGGAAGAAAGAGGTAGTTTGAAGGGAATTGTAATATTTGCATACAGTATAACCCCTTCATCTCATTAGTTTGGCGAGGTTATGACTTTACACTCCATTTCTATTGACCCCGATGACCGATAAGGCTTGGAGGGGAGAGGGGCCGTTTTTTCTGGTCTCCATTCCCCCTCATGTTTAGACCTGTTAGTTTTCATATTTTATTAAGTTCGGTCCATTAGTTTGGCGATTTTAACACCTTTCGCCCCATTTTTGTATCAGTGCTAAGACCTTTCGTGCCATTTAGGTGTCGATTTTCTTCGCGGCTAGTGATAACGAGCCTGTAATTTTAAGAGAAATCGGCCTTCGGCCGGGTAATTTTTCTACCGAAAAATGTACAAAGTTATCTTGAAGGGGGGTCTAGGGGGTGTTTTTGTTTTAAGCTTGATGGAAATCTAGCGAAGAAACTAAAAAATACATGAATATAATTATAAATTAATAGACCAAAAACAAAAATACATGAATATAATTATAAATTAATAGACCAAAAAACAAAAATACATGAATATAATTATAAATTAATAGACCAAAACAAAAATACATGAATATAATTATAAATTAATAGACCAAAAACAAAAATACATGAATATAATTATAAATTAATAGACCAAAAACAAAAAGCCAGTCCCCTTGAGAAGACAGTTTCTCTTTTGTCGACTAAATGCCATTGTAATTACTAACAATGAGAGAGAAAACTTTATTATTGCTTCCATAAAATATATCTAAATCTTACGTCATATATTATGTAGGCTGTGATGTTTTTTATATATTTAATCTCTCTCTCTCTCTCTCTCTCTCTCTCTCTCTCTCTCTCTCTCTCTCTCTCTGTTGGAGTTGGAGCTGTTGGATTAGCTTTGTTATGTGTGTTATTAGTCTGTAAAGTGTAAAGAGGGGAGAAGGGGTGTTGGAGAGAGGAAGCTGTTGGAGTGGCTTTGTTATGTGTGTTATTAGTCTGTATAGTGTAAAGAGGGGAGAAGGGGTGTTGGAGAGAGGAAGCTGTTGGAGTGGCTTAGTTATGTGTTATTAGTCTGAATAAGAGGATGTTGGAGAGAGGAAGCTGTTGGAGTGGCTTAGTTATGAGTTATTAGTCTATAAGAGGGTGTTGGAGAGAGAGGAAGCTGTTGGAGTGGCTTAGTTATGTGTTATTAGTCTGAATAAGAGGATGTTGGAGAGAGGAAGCTGTTGGAGTGGCTTAGTTATGAGTTATTAGTCTGTATAAGAGGGTGTTGGAGTGGTTTAGTTATGTGTTATTAGTCTGAATAAGAGGATGTTGGAGAGAGGAAGCTGTTGGAGTGGCTTAGTTGTGAGTTATTAGTCTGTATAAGAGGGTGTTGGAGAGAGAGGAAGCTGTTGGAGTGGCTTAGTTATGTGTTATTAGTCTGAATAAGAGGATGTTGGAGAGAGGAAGCTGTTGGAGTGGCTTAGTTATGAGTTATTAGTCTGTATAAGAGGGTGTTGGAGAGAGAGGAAGCTGTTGGAGTGGTTTAGTTATGTGTTATTAGTCTGAATAAGAGGATGTTGGAGAGAGAGGAAGCTGTTGGAGTGGCTTAGTTATGTGTTATTAGTCTGAATAAGAGGATGTTGGAGAGAGGAAGCTGTTGGAGTGGCTTTGTTATGTGTGTTATTAGTCTGTATAAGGGGTGTTGGAGAGAGAGGAAGCTGTTGGAGTGGCTTTGTTGTGTGTGTTATTAGTCTATATGGTGATGGAGAGAGAGAGGAAGCTGTTGGAGTGGCTTAGTTATGTGTTATTAGTCTGTATAAGGGGTGTTGGAGAGAGAGAAAGCTGTTGGAGTAGCTTTGTTATGTGTGTTATTAGTATGTATAAGGGGTGTTGGAGAGAGGAAGCTGTTGGAGTGGCTTAGTTGTGTGTGTTATTAGTCTGTATAAGGGGTGTTGGAGAGAGAGGAAGCTGTTGGAGTGGCTTTGTTGTGTGTGTTATTAGTCTATATGGTGATGGAGAGAGAGAGGAAGCTGTTGGAGTGGCTTAGTTATGTGTTATTAGTCTGTATAAGGGGTGTTGGAGAGAGAGAAAGCTGTTGGAGTAGCTTTGTTATGTGTGTTATTAGTATGTATAAGGGGTGTTGGAGAGAGGAAGCTGTTGGAGTGGCTTAGTTATGTGTTATTAGTCTGTATAAGGGGTGTTGGAGAGAGAGAAAGCTGTTGTAGTAGCTTTGTTATGTGTGTTATTAGTATGTATAAGGGGTGTTGGAGAGAGGAAGCTGTTGGAGTGGCTTAGTTGTGTGTGTTATTAGTCTGTATAAGGGGTGTTGGAGAGAGAGGAAGCTGTTGGAGTGGCTTTGTTGTGTGTGTTATTAGTCTATATGGTGATGGAGAGAGAGAGGAAGCTGTTGGAGTGGCTTAGTTATGTGTTATTAGTCTGTATAAGGGGTGTTGGAGAGAGAGAAAGCTGTTGGAGTAGGTTTGTTATGTGTGTTATTAGTATGTATGAGGGGTGTTGGAGAGAGGAAGCTGTTGGAGTGGCTTAGTTGTGTGTGTTATTAGTCTGTATAAGGGGTGTTGGAGAGAGAGGAAGCTGTTGGAGTGGGTTTGTTATGTGTGTTATTAGTCTGTATAGTGTAGAGAGGGGAGAAGGGGTGTTGGAGAGAGAGGAAGCTGTTGGAGTGGCCTTGTTATGTGTGTTACCATATTAGTCTGTATAAGGGGTGTTGGAGAGAGAGGAAGCTGTTGGAGTGGCTTTGTTATGTGTGTTATTTGTCTGTATAGGGGGTTGGAGAGAGAGGGTAAGAGCTGTTGGAGTGGCTTTGTTATGCGTGTTATTAGTTTGTATAGTGTAGAGAGGGGAGAAGGGGTGCTGGAGAGAGAGGAAGCTGTTGGAGTGGCTTTGTTATGTGTGTTAATAGTTTATATAGTGTAGAGAGGGAAGAAGAGGTATTGGAGAGAGAGAGAGAGAGAGAGAGGAAGCTGTTGGAGTGGGTTTGTTATGTGTGTTATTAGTCTGTATAAGGGGTGTTGGAGTGGGTTTTTTATGCGTTATTAGTCTGTATAAGGGGTGTTCGAGAGAGAGGAAGCTGCTGGAGTGGGTTTTTTATGTGTTATTAGTCTGTATAAGGGGTGTTCGAGAGAGAGGAAGCTGGTGGAGTGGGTTTTTTATGTGTTATTAGTCTGTATAAGGGGTGTTCGAGAGAGAGGAAGCTGCTGGAGTGGGTTTTTTATGTGTTATTAGTCTGTATAAGGGGTGTTCGAGAGAGAGGAAGTTGGTGGAGTGGGTTTTTTTATGTGTTATTAGTCTGTAAAAGGGGTGTTCAAAAGAGGGGAAGCTGGTGGAGTGGGGTTTTTATGTGTTATTAGTCTGTATACGTCGTGGAGGTGTCTCACGTACTGTGTTGGCCATTAGTATGAAGGCCCTGTTACTGCCCTACCTTCCTTCCTTCCTTCCTTCCTTCCTTCCTTCCTTCCTTCCTTCCTTCCTTCCTTCCTTCCTTCCTTCCTTCCTTCCTAGCCTTGTGTAAGATAGGGAGAGAAAGGGAGAGGGGGTGGGAGGAGTTAGAGAGTACAAAGGAGCACAAAGGAAATCAAGCAACAAAAGGTCTAGTGACCCTTCTAGGCTGCTTGTCCTCCAAAACACTGAGGATCAAGTGTCCAAACAGTGGTTTAGAGTGAGAAGAGAGAGAGAGAGAGAGAGATAGAGAGAGAGAGAGGAAGGGGGGGGGGGGGGGGGAGTTAGAGAGATAGGGGGGGAAGGGATAATGTAGGGGAGGAGGAGAGAAAGATAGATAGGTAGACAGTGGCATATAACAAAATATATTAGACAGATAGATATATATACTGACTGAAAACAAAATCACACACACACAGGCTAGCTCAGTGGTACCGTTCCTGCCTGTAACCCAGCAGACCAGGGTTCAAATCTCGCTCAGGTTGATGAAGGTTTTCTGAGACATAGCCGGCGTTACCATCTCTCTTGAGCAAGGAGGGGGATAATTGTCATTGGTAATACTGTCTAGGAAGCGGAACAATACGAGCCAGAAACTCAATTCCTGTCAAACTGCAATTATGAATACAATTATGAACACACACACCCACACACTCACACACACACACACACCCACCAACATACACACACACACACACAGCAACATATACACACCCATCCACCCACACACACACACACACACACACACATAATATTAATTCTGTTTACGTCAAAGAGTTGGTTCAGGTACCGGTATAGTTTTTGTGTTCGTTGATATCGTTTAGTCAACCCCACACACACCCACCCACCCACACCCACACCCACACATAAATTATACACACACACACACACACAGAACATTAATTCTGTTTACGTCAAAGAGTTGGTTCAGGTATAGTTTTTGTGTTCGTTGGTATCGTTTAGTCGCCCCTTAAAAGGATGGTTCTCAGATAAGAAACAGAGATTTTTTTTTTTGGGGGGGTCTATTCATTTATTTCTTAGTTTCCTCCTTAGACCAACATCAAGCTTACACAAACACCCCCTAGAGTGCCTAGACCCACCTTCAAGATAAATGTGTACGTTTTTCGATAGAATAATGCCGGTTCCTCTTAAAATTACAGGCTCGCTCTCGCCAGGAAAAAATCGACACCTAAATGGCACGAAAGGTATTGATATAGAAATCGGACGAAAGGTTTTAACATTGACAAACGAATGGGCCGAACGTCTTAAAATCTGAAGAAAGAAAAACCCAGTGGGGCTAAGCATGAGGAAGATGGGGGACCAGAATAACGACCCGTCTCCCCCTAAATAATACAATTAGATCCGCTTATCAGATTAATCGACGACGCATCAAATCATCGTCTATTAAGGGGTGATTTCCATTGGAGATTTTTTTTTTCTGGACCCCTTTCTCCCTCATGTTTAGCCCCATTGCTTTTGAGATTTTAAGACCTTCGCCCTAGTAGTTTGGATATTTTAAGACATTTTGCCCCATTTCTGTCAATTTTAAGACCTTTCGTGCCGTTAAGGTGTCGATTTTTTCCTGGCGAGCGATAGCGAGCCTGTAATTTAAGAGCACTCGGCCTCCGGCCGGGAAATTTTTCTACCGAAAAATGTACAAATTTATCTTGAAAGGGGGTCTAGGGGGTGTAATTTTAAGCTTGATGAAAAAGTAGGGAACAAACTAAATACCTCCCCTTAAGCCGGTATCACACGAGAGCTTTTATAGTCAACATTCGATGATCAACATATTTCTGGCAACATTTCTGGAATATTTTGCCCTGGTATCGGAAACTAGACTGATGATAGATGAATATAGGCAACCGAAAAATGATATATGTTGACAGCTGCCAGACCAGTGTTGAGGATAAATGTTGAGTGAAAAAGCGCCCGTGTGATACCGGCGTTATGGTCCGTTCATTCTGGGTTGGGCAGAAATCGTATCTTCTAACCTCTGTAACTCAAAAAGGGCTGGAACAAATGAGCCGTCAATTTCCACACCTGTTCCCTAGCCAAGAAACAAAAACGTTCCAAATGATATGCAACCAATTAAATTTGGTAATCAATCAGTGAGAGAAGTGGAGAGCGTTAAGTTTCTGGGGATAACGGTGGACAGAAAACTGTCTTGGAACTTACACATAAAGGACGTAACAAATAAACTAAATAAACAATGTGGTATACTGTACTTAACACGCCAATGTCTTGACTTAAATGCCCTAAAGCTTTTATATTATTCAGTAATTTATCCATTTCTCTTATACTGTCATACAGTATGGGGAGCGACGGGTAAAAGTAAATTACAACCTGTTGAAGTTGCACAAAGAAAAGTTATACGAACAATTACATTTAGATCCAAATATGCTCACACCAATGAATTATTTCGACAACTTAACCTCTTAAAATTTGAAGATATTAACATATTTTGCAGTGCTATCTTTGTATACAAAGCATTAAATGGCTATAACAATGTGGAATTATTTAGACATCGTGAAAATGAAAGGTATGCATTAAGAAATATAAATTCTTTAAATATTCCCCTAATGACCTCTAGACAATCCCAGACATCAATAAAATACCATGGTGCGAAAGTTTGGAATCAGTTGTCTCCTGACTTACAAAATAAACCCACTCTGCCTAGTTTCAAAATATCACTCAAATCTTCACTAATGTCTAAATATTAATCTTACTTAACATTTGACAATAAAACTGCCACAACCCTAATTTACAATCACCTTTATATCGGAAACAAATTAAGATACTGTTCTGGTGTTGATTAATATGTAGGTACCGTACTGTATATAAGGCTGGGGTTTGCTCTACCCACAGCGGTCTGGGTGGGGGGTGGTTCGGGGTGGTGGCTAGGTAATTATACCTGGCCACTGTTCCGAATCCCTTCTTGCTGTGGCTGCGGGGCTGGGGCTGTGCCTCATTAGCTATAATTATATAATATTATATGTTTTAATAATCTTACTGTATGTAAAATAACCATCGAGTTGTATTCAAGGTGCCTTTAAGAGAGATTGTTCTCAAAAGGCGCAGCCATGATATTATTTTATTGTAAAATTAACATATATTGTATGTTTGATTGGCAAAATAAAAATAAATAATAAAAAATAATAAAAAGTCTTCCTATTGGGTAGAAATATTAACCCTCTCACGTTCTTGACGCAATTTTGAGCCTATTAGGGATACTTTAAAGCCTTTGTTACCATCAGGGGTATTTAGAAACCTTTAGTTTAGTTACTTCAACCTCTGCATTTGTCTTTGAGTTAGCTGTGTTGAGCCTATTGGGGATACTTTAAAGTCTTTGTTACCATCAGGGGTATTTAGAAACTTTTAGTTTAGTTACTTTAACCTCTGCAGTTGTCTTTGAGTTAGCTGTGTTGAGCCTATTGGGGATACTTTAAAGCCTTTGTTACCATCAGGGGTATTTAGAAACCTTTAGTTTAGTTACTTCAACCTCTGCAGTTGTCTTTGAGTTAGCTGTGTTGAGCCTATTAGGGATACTTTAAAGCCTTTGTTACCATCAGGGGTATTTAGAAACCTTTAGTTTAGTTACTTCAACCTCTGCAGTTGTCTTTGAGTTAGCTGTGTTGAGCCTATTGGGGATACTTTAAAGCCTTTGTTACCATCAGGGGTATTTAGAAACCTTTAGTTTAGTAACTTCAACCTCTGCAATTGTCTTTGAGTTAGGTGTGTTGAGCCTATTGGGGATACTTTAAAGCCTTTGTTACCATCAGGGGTATTTAGAAACCTTTAGTTTAGTTACTTCAACCTCTGCAATTGTCTTTGAGTTAGCTGTGTTGAGCCTATTGGGGATACTTTAAAGCCTTTGTTACCATCAGGGGTATTTATAAACCTTTAGTTTAGTTACTTCAACCTCTGCAATTGTCTTTGAGTTAGCTGTGTTGAGCCTATTGGGGATACTTTAAAGCCTTTGTTACCATCAGGGGTATTTAGAAACCTTTAGTTTAGTTATTTCAACCTCTGCAGTTGTCTTTGAGTTAGCTGTGTTGAGCCTATTGGGGATACTTTAAAGCCTTTGTTACCATCAGGGGTATTTAGAAACCTTTAGTTTAGTTACTTCAACCTCTGCAGTTGTCTTTGAGTTAGCTGTGTTGAGCCTATTGGGGATACTTTAAAGCCTTT
>JBAKBP010026703.1:0-7500 GCA_037953745.1 Lithodes maja | reverse complement strand
TAGGTAGTGTGTGTGTGTGTGTGTATGAGAGAGAGAAGGGGGGGGAGAGAGAGAGAGAGAGTTATAGGTAGTGTGTGTGTGTGTGTAAGAGAGAGAGAAGGGGGGAGAGAGGAGAGAGGTATAGGTAGTGTGTGTGTGTGTGTATGAGAGAGAGAGAGAGGTAGTGTGTGTGTGTAAGAGAGAGAGAAGGGGGGGGAGAGAGAGAGAGAGGTATAGGTAGTGTGTGTGTGTGTGTATGAGAGAGAGAGAGAGGTAGTGTGTGTGTGTAAGAGAGAGAGAAGGGGGGGAGAGAGAGAGAGGTATAGGTAGTGTGTGTGTGTGTGTATGAGAGAGAGAGAGAGGTAGTGTGTGTGTGTAAGAGAGAGAGAAGGGGGGGAGAGAGAG
Source organism: Lithodes maja (assembly GCA_037953745.1). NCBI lineage: Eukaryota > Metazoa > Arthropoda > Malacostraca > Decapoda > Lithodidae > Lithodes > Lithodes maja. The sequence continues at coordinate 7,116 of JBAKBP010026703.1, read as the reverse complement.
AGAGAGGTATAGGTAGTGTGTGTGTGTGTGTATGAGAGAGAGAGAGAGGTAGTGTGTGTGTGTAAGAGAGAGAGAAGGGGGGGAGAGAGAGAGAGAGGTATAGGTAGTGTGTGTGTGTGTGCGTATGAGAGAGAGAGAGAGGTAGTGTGTGTGTGTAAGAGAGGGAGGGGGGGGGGGGTGAAATGCCACAATTGAAGGGCGTTACCAAGATCATTGGGGTACACGGTAAAGAGTGCTAATTGGTCTATACGGAAATGCCCAGGGAGTCCTATTAATTTTAGGCCATGGTGAGCTGTCTAGGGCGGGGCAAGACCAATAGTACTATAATAGGTAGCGCCAGCGAACTTGACAGTAATCTTGATTACTTACCTCTGTAAATCAAAAGGGACTAGAGCAAACTGGCGGTAAAGACCCACATTTATTGCCTGGTGGACTCTTCCCAAATGATAGAAATGTCAGCTGGATTGCGTTCATTTATTTCGAGTTATAAGAAGTTAAGAAGTTCGCTGGCGCTACCTTATAGTAGTATTAGTCTTGGGACGGAAAGGTCTTAAACGTCTTAAAATATGGAAACTAATGGGGCTAAGCATGAGGAAGAAGGGGGTCCAGAAAAACGACCCAGGTAAGGTCAGGTGAAGGTATTGAGGGATAAGCCTTTACAACGGCACCTCGTATAGCTACTTTATACTTTCCTATTTACTGAAGAGTGTAGAGAGGAGAAGGGGTGTTGGAGAGAGAGAGGAAGCTGTTGGAGTGGCTTTGGTATGTGTGTTATTAGTCTGTATACGTTGTCGAGGTGTTCCCGGACTGGGTGCGAGCAAGTGAAACATGCTAGGACGCACTACCACACCCACTAAATGTCCGCCTTGGCTGGGATCGAACCCAGGTCAAGCAGATTCACACGTGAGCGTGCTCTCCACTCGACCACTGTAGCTCTAGCCTTTCTAACATTATTCTAGCTGATGTCAACAAACCCTAATCGTTGGTTATTTTATTCCCAATGCATTTATTGATCCAATTTTCTTTTTTGTTCTCCAGGCGTGGTGATGGTGGCGGTGGGTGTGGATGGAGCGGGGGCGGTGGTGTGGGGGGTATGCTCCACCCTCCTCCTGGGGACGGTGTTTCTGGTATCATCGGTACTCAACACCCTCTTCCTGGTCATCTTCTTCAGGAGGCCGGCTCTCAGAAGCATATCCAATAGGTAAGTGTCTTTTATAGCCACTTTTATTATTGATTGGTTTGTATTTAATACCTTTAGTCATCAATAGTTCACCAAAATATTAGTTCACCAAAATATTTGTTCACCAAAATATTAGTTCACTAAAATATTAGTTTACCAAAATATTAGTTCACCAAAATATTAGTTCACCAAAATATTAGTTCACTAAAATATTAGTCACAAACTGTATTTGTTTAACCCCTTCGACCCCATGGACGCAGGTTATGCATCTTCTATGTATTTAACCCACATACCAGGGACGCAACGTTTGTGTCCGCTTTAATTACTTGTGTCCTATGGCACCTAGAGGGTTCAGATTTGCATGGGAACTGCTTTAGGATCCCACGGAACAATACCGATGGTTGGCAACCCCCAAGTCCAACCGCGTTGCTGAGGGGCACAGGGCCCTGGGTGGGGCTTGGTTTCCCGGGCGTTTCTGCACCCTCCTCAGCTCCCCGCCATGGAGTGGCTTCGGTCACCCAGGCTTTATTGTGGTCGGCAGGGAGGGTTCTGTAGGGGCGCTCGGTTATGGCCTTGGCCTTGCTCGGGGCCTTGGGGCTGTTCGGCCAGGCAGCTTGGGGAACAACAACAACAACAACAACAACCGCGTGCGTGTGGGTGCGGTCGGGAGTGCTTTTTCCAGTATTTTGCTTACCAATCACCCAATGTTAATGGTGACTTTCCACCACCACCCAGGACCCCTAAATGACCTTGATGAGCGGTTTATGTTGTTTATCCTTCATTACTAACCCATCCCATGTGTTTTTAGGAACACAAAATCACAAGTGGCTGGTTCTGAAGTGTACTTTATTATTAAATTGATTGGGGTCCAGGGGGTTAAGTTACTATCACTTTGCTTGACAGTCCTCGGGTTTAATTGGGGTCCAGGGGGTTAAGTTACTATCACTTTGCTTTACAGTCCTCAGGTTTAATTGGGGTCCAGGGGGTTAAGTTACTATCACTTTGCTTTACAGTCCCCAGGTTTAATTGGGGTCCAGGGGGTTAAGTTACTATCACTTTGCTTTACAGTCCTCGGGTTTAATTGGGGTCCAGGGGGTTAAGTCACTATCACTTTGCTTTACAGTCCTCAGGTTTAATTGGGGTCCAGGGGGTTAAGTCACTATCACTTTGCTTGACAGTCCTCAGGTTTAATTGGGGTCCAGGGGGTTAAGTTACTATCACTTTGCTTTACAGTCCTCGGGTTTAATTGGGGTCCAGGGGGTTAAGTTACTATCACTTTGCTTAACAGTCCTCAGGTTTAATTGGGGTTCAGGGGGTTAAGTTACTATCACTTTGCTTGACAGTCCTCAGGTTTAATTGGGGTTCAGGGGGTTAAGTTACTATCACTTTGCTTAACAGTCCTCAGGTTTAATTGGGGTTCAGGGGGTTAAGTTACTATCACTTTGCTTAACAGTCCTCAGGTTTAATTGGGGTTCAGGGGGTTAAGTTACTATCACTTTGCTTGACAGTCCTCAGGTTTAATTGGGGTTCAGGGGGTTAAGTTACTATCACTTTGCTTAACAGTCCTCAGGTTTAATTGGGGTCCAGGGGGTTAAGTTACTATCACTTTGCTTAACAGTCCTCAGGTTTAATTGGGGTTCAGGGGGTTAAGTTACTATCACTTTGCTTAACAGTCCTCAGGTTTAATTGGGGTTCAGGGGGTTAAGTTACTATCACTTTGCTTAACAGTCCTCAGGTTTAATTGGGGTTCAGGGGGTTAAGTTACTATCACTTTGCTTAACAGTCCTCAGGTTTAATTGGGGTTCAGGGGGTTAAGTTACTATCACTTTGCTTAACAGTCCTCGGGTTTAATTTAATCCGAGATTATGCGATGGTTTTGTGTGTTTTTATATATTAAATATTAGTTTGCTAAATCGCTATTTCCCCATAGGGATTTATATACGATATTTTGTCTTTCTTTGTGCCATTCCTGTTTTGGTTTGTATATATATTTATAATATTAAGTTATAATTAGGGCTATTTGTTTCACGTTATAGAACTGTCCATTCAATATTCCTCTCTATAATTCATCTATCTATCTATCTATTGCCTGACGCCGTGATCCCCGAAGGGTTAACCACGAACGAACCGCCCCCATGCACCTCTGTCCCCAGTCAGTCGACGCCCCTCCCCCCCCCCAACCAGCACCGCCTTCGTTCATGTACTTCCTCACTCCATCCTTCCACCTCTCATTCGGTCTACCTCTCCACCTCGCTCTCGTACACCCTCGTAGTCATTCTCTCGCTTTCCATACGTTCCATAATTCATGCAAATTGTCTAAATGGGTTTCATTGAACTATTGATTTTGACTAAGGCAATGCCCTTAGTGATCCCTGGTATCTGGGTCTTCTCCTGGGGGACCTAGATGTGTGTGATTATGTGTGTGTGTGTTTTTTTATTTTGTTTTTGTTTTTTTTCTCATTCGAGCTTCCCAGTGTTATGATATAGCATGTTAAATTGAACACAAGACTTTATTATTAAGAGACGGAAATATCAGAGCATATTCACTGGTTAAGCTTAAGATAATGTATTCATCAGATGCATTTATACATTTATGCCTGCATAAATATTTAATTGCCAAGAGAGAGAGAGAGAGAGAGAGAGAGAGAGAGAGAGAGAGAGAGAGAGAGAGAGAGAGAGAGAGAGAGAGAGAGAGAGAAGGGGGGGGGGGGGGGGAATTCCAGTATCCAGCATTAAGTGATTTCAAGGTTCCATAGGGATTGGGCCTATACGGGATTGGGCCCAAACGGAATATACGGAATTCGGCCCATACGGGATTAGGCCCACGGGATTGGAACCTAACCTAACCTAACCTAAGTGGGCCCAATCCCGTATGGGCCCAATCCCGTGGTCACCGATTTCAATGCTGGAAGAGACGTGATCTACACTAACAAAAAATCGTTCTTAACACCAATAAAATTAATGACAACATATGATCACCCCGGGGATTCGAACCCAGGACACCACATACAGAACTTACACGCTTTAACCATTATACCACCAAGACAGTTAACAATTGAGTTTGCTCCCCTGGCCCCATTTCAAAATTTCAAAAATATATCCTCCCCAGACTCCTCTTTAACCCTCTCACGTTCTTGACGCAATTTTGAGCCTATTTGGGATACTTTAAAGATTTTGTTACCATCAGGGGTATTTAGAAAACTTTAGTTTAGTTACTTCAACCTCTGCAGTTGTCTTTGAGTTAGCTGTGTTGAGCCTATTGGGGATACTGTAAAGCCTTTGTTACCATCAGGGGTATTTAGAAAACTTTAGTTTAGTTACTTCAACCTCTGCAGTTGTCTTTGAGTTAGCTGTGTTGAGCCTATTGGGGATACTTTAAAGCCTTTGTTACCATCAGGGGTATTTAGAAACCTTTAGTTTAGTTACTTCAACCTCTGCAGTTGTCTTTGAGTTAGCTGTGTTGAGCCTATTGGGGATACTTTAAAGCCTTTGTTACCATCAGGGGTATTTAGAAACCTTTAGTTTAGTAACTTCAACCTCTGCAGTTGTCTTTGAGTTAGCTGTGTTGAGCCTATTAGGGATACTTTAAAGCCTTTGTTACCATCAGGGGTATTTAGAAACCTTTAGTTTAGTTACTTCAACCTCTGCAGTTGTCTTTGAGTTAGCTGTGTTGAGCCTATTGGGGATACTTTAAAGCCTTTGTTACCATCAGGGGTATTTAGAAACCTTTAGTTTAGTTACTTCAACCTCTGCAGTTGTCTTTGAGTTAGCTGTGTTGAGCCTATTGGGGATACTTTAAAGCCTTTGTTACCATCAGGGGTATTTATAAACCTTTAGTTTAGTTGCTTCAACCTCTGCAGTTGTCTTTGAGTTAGCTGTGTTGAGCCTATTGGGGATACTTTAAAGCCTTTATTACCATCAGGGGTATTTAGAAACCTTTAGTTTAGTTACTTCAACCTCTGCAGTTGTCTTTGAGTTAGCTGTGTTGAGCCTATTGGGGATACTTTAAAGCCTTTGTTACCATCAGGGGTATTTAGAAACCTTTAGTTTAGTTACTTCAACCTCTGCAGTTGTCTTTGAGTTAGCTGTGTTGAGCCTATTGGGGATACTTTAAAGCCTTTGTTACCATCAGGGGTATTTAGAAACCTTTAGTTTAGTTACTTCAACCTCTGCAGTTGTCTTTGAGTTAGCTGTGGGCAGAACACTAATTTTGGAGAGGTAATTATAAGAGTGAGAGAACTCTATTTATTATTGCTAATCTGGCAACCTCTGCGCCATAAAAACGTGAAAGGGTTAAGAATAAATAAACAAATAAATAAATAAATAAATACAAAAACTATACCGTTTTTTGTGTTCATTGTTTATTATACTAATACTAATACTAACCACAGGGAAAGATTAATACCTGATCTTCTCTAACCTCTCATAACTCAAAAAGGACTGGAGTAATCGAGCTAATAATTCTACCAGATAGGAAGACTTGGCTAGGGAATAGGTGTGTAAATTGACAGCTCATTTGCTCCAGCCCTTTTTGAGTTACAGAGGTTAGAGTTTACGATGTCTGGCCAACCTAGAATAGGTACCGGTAACCCAGAGCTGGATGATGTGAATGAAAGGCTAGTTCTCAATACCTCCTTCAAGTCTGTCTTTACTTAACCTCGATAGCTATAAAGGCCTCTGTCTCTGTGTGTTTGATTGTGTGAATGTGTGCGTGTCAGTCTTTGAGTGTGTGTGTGTGTTTACTGAGTGTGTTTGTGTCTATGAGTTTAAGGGTGTGTGGGTGTGGGTGTGCGTGCGACTACAATAGATAAAAGAGATATGTGTGTGTGTGTGGGTGTGTGTATTTACCTAATTGTATTTACCTAATTGTAGTTTACAGGAGTTGAGCTAAGCTCGTGTTGTCCCGTCTCTCAGTCTACTTACTGTGTGTGTGTGTGTGTGTGTGTGTGTGTGTGTGTGTGTGTGTATGTGTGTGTGTGTTTATGTGTCCCCAAACCTGACTTCCATGTCCTCTGTCTGTGTCAGGTGAAGGGGTGAGGGGGTAAATCAGCTGTTACCATGTCAAGAAGAAGAAGAGGAGGATGGAGGAAGAGTAGAGGGAACATAAGACATAAGGAGATGCAGACTAAAGAATAGGGTGGATGAAGGAGAAGGAAAAGAAAAAATTGGAGTTAGGAGAAAGAGAAGATAGAGTCAAAGGGAAAGGATAAGGGAGGAAGAAAGGGAAGAAGCATATTAGGATTAGCAGGAGAAAGAGGAGAATCGGGAAGATTAAAAGGAAGGAGAACGGGAAATTAAGGAAGATAAATAACTTGAAGAATGAAGAAAGACTGAGAGAGAGAGAGAGAGAGAGAGAGAGAGAGAGAGAGAGAGAGAGAGAGAGAGAGAGAGAGAGTTAGAGAGAGAGAGAGAGAGAGAGAGAGAAATATACCAAGAGAGAGAGAAAAAAATTATCGAAAAAGCCACTGTTACCATGGCCACGAGAGAGAGAGAGAGAGAGAGAGAGAGAGAGAGAGAGAGAGAGAGAGAGAGAGAGAGAGAGAGAGAGAATAATACCGAGAGAGAGAGAAAAAATGATCGAAAGAGCCACTGTTACCATGGCCACTAGAGAGATAGATAGATATATATATATATATAGAGAGAGAGAAATTGAAAGATAGAGAAAAATACAAAGATAGGTAGAACAAATATACATAGAGAGAGAGAGAGAGAGAGAGGAGAGAGAGAGAGAGAGAGAGAGAGAGAGAGAGAGAGAGAGCCACTGTTACCATGGCCACCACCAACTTCTCAATTCTTAGGGTACAAAACCACCCAAGATTATCAAAGAGTCCATACATGAATATAACATCTTGTACTGTGCACCTGTTACAGACCTACGTTGTATTTAGGTATTTAGTTTGTTCCCTAGACCTCCATCAAGCTTCAAAATCTACCCC
>JBAKBP010026702.1:0-31292 GCA_037953745.1 Lithodes maja | reverse complement strand
GGGGCTGTTCGGCCAGGCAGCTTGGGGAAAAACAACAACAACAACAACATGTGACCTTTTATGTTGCAACCCCTCTCTCTCTCTCTAATACATCTACAGGTATGGCCTTTGGTTCCATCAGTAAGTTATTCAACATGTGACCTTTGCCTTGTACCACTGCTATTTTCTGTCTCCTTAAGGAGGGTCCCCTGCTAGTTTTTATCTTTCTTTCGGCCCCATCCAGCCTACTATTTTAAGACATTTCCCCCCATCCAAGTGTCGATTTCTTCCTGGCGAGCGAGAGCGAGCCAGCATTTTATAGACAAATTCTGCTTCACCGGAGACATTTTTCTATAGAAAAATGTACACATTTAGGCAGTTGTCTAACTCATTATCTAAAATATGGCGGCTCGCTTTCGCTCGCCAAGTATAAATCGACACCTAAATGGGGATAAACGTCTTAAAACAGTAGGCTGAATGGGGCTGGATGGATAAAACCAAGAAAGATAAAAAGGCAGATGACCCTCCTCAATTGATCCTTCAGCACTCGGAATTATTTCATGAGCTGGTATGTTGGGGCCTCCATTGTTCTTCCCAATGAATTATTCTGTGCTGGTCTTAAGATGTGTTGACCTTTCCAGTGACATTTGTTAAAGCACATATCTAAGATTACCTTTTATTCCAGATAATCTTAATCCGATTTATCCTGAATATTTTTCGCCTATTATATATATATATATATATATATGTATATATATATATATTGTTACGGCTGGATCGGCAATACATATTCGGGATTCTTGATCGTAGGACAGAAATGGCTTATGTGACAACGACACGCTCGATTCCAGTCCCAAATACTATATGCTCCAGACAACAAAAGCACCAACGCCCTACAGAGTTATCGTCTATGGTAACGAGGTACCTTAACTCGGCGAAAGTGTACAACAGGGGTAGGCTATGAGGCTAAACTCCCTCAGACATTTATAGGTTACGTTATTACTAAAGAAATGCAATACTCAAGAAACTACGTTAATATTAAGCCTCTAATAATGTAGAATAGAAGCAGGCTAAAGGTATGACAGTGAAATGCTAAACGACAAATGTACACGCCTACTTGAAAGCGCGTGCACTAGAATAACTGTCCCCTACTAACATGCACTAGCATGTAGCATACAAGATGTTCATGATCCAGTAGATACCTAATAATACACATGGAAGGAACATAAATAGTAGTCACTTATTATAAGAATGAATCTATACTTGGAATAACTAAAAGGTTGCAGGCAACAGTACTGCGCCGGTAGCCTACTACCGCATAGGCTACTTCGCTTCTCTCACTCTGTCTCCCCTCTGAGTCCGTATGCGCCCTACGCAATAGAACTCCGGAAACAGCAGCAAAACGACAGTGCAGTTAATTGATACATGAAAGTATTAATAGTGTTGTCTTGTGTGTGAGTAATGTGTACTGTAAAGTGTTACATACATAAACTTAAAGAGAGCTGCAATGCATAGTAAAATAAAGATATATCCCACTCATCATCCCCATGTGTTCTAGCTAGCAGGCCAAGTCACAGGAACAACGAGTCCCAGCACCGAAAGCGAGAACCCAGGAAAAGACTGCAGAGAACACAAGGACAGATAAATTACGTTACTCTACTATACCGGCACTACGAGCGAGCTGTAGTCTCTGGTACTGCACTCGCTCCTGGCTCGGTAGGCAAATCAAGGCTAAGTCCTCGCCCCTCTACAGACAACTCCTGGGCATGGTCGGGCTCTTACACATGGCACTAGTCTAGTCACAAATTGGATGATGAGCTGGGCATATAACTCGTGAACATGTAGAACGTTCACCAACTATCCTCATCAAGAAGATCGCTGTTCACATTAACCCCTTAAATCTAATACATGTAAATATATGCTTGTCCTAAGAGTAATACGAGAGGTGAGTGCTGAAACTCCTTTAGGACCTCAAGGGAAGGGTATGCATTTAAATAGAGAGAAGAATGAAATGAGAGTAATGTCGTCAGAGAGAAAGAGTGCAACCGTGAGAAGTTGGGAGAGAGGGCAAGGGATGTTAGAATCTCAAAGGTTCTAGGCAACCTGGTCATAGAGCACACAGCGAGCCTCCAGGCAATGTGCTGTACGACAACATGGGCAGCCCAGGCAGCATAGGCAGGCGGCAATGTACTACCAACCCTGTCGCACCTAGCTATAAGCGCAGGGCTGCCAACCGGTCCATACGTCTGGCAACCACCCCCCCGGCAGCGTGGCGCACCGCTACCCTCTCGCTCTGAAGTCTAACTCACTCTCTCTCTCTGAATTCCCACTGTCTTATCTATCAACTTCTCTATTGATACTACATATTAAATGGAAGGTCTCGACATGGCTTAAAACAAAACCCACCACTGGTTAGCAAATGACGAGACCTTTGCAGAGATACAAAGAACATAGTTATACGTTGTCACACTCAATATAAGCAGCCAGCACGGTACACGTTACCGCACCGTGACGGTACAGTGGAGTACCAAGGAGTACAATCAGGTTGCGTTGCTACGCACTGGGTGCGTCACAGCCCCCCCAAGATTTTAGATAATCGACCTTAGAAGCATTATCAAAATCTGACAGGCAACCAACCGACCTGCTACCCTTAGCTGCCACTAATTGCAAAAGGTGCACAACAACTGAAGTGTGAATTATACATAAAACACAATATCGCATGCATCATGCTACAACAATAAAGACTTACAAAACTAAAAAAAAAATTCTCGTTTATTTTATTGTTTTATAATCTTTTTGGACGGCGTTATGATAGCCTAATTTTACTCCTGCTCAACCCACACACCGTGCACGACTATCCTGGATCATCAACCCTTGATAGACAATCTGCTATCACGTTCTCACTCCCGGCAATATGCTGAATGTTGAGATTATACTCTTGGAGCATTAGGGACCACCTGGTCAACCGCATATTCCGATTGTGAAACTGATTTAGGAATTTCAAGGGATGATGGTCCGTATAAATCGTCACTACCGGGCCGTAGGCTGGAACATAAACTTCGAAATGTTTGAGCGACAAAACGATAGCAAGAAGCTCCTTCTCTATAGTCGAGTAATTCCTTTGTGCCGAATTAAACTTGCGAGAAAAGAAGCTCACTGGGTGTTCCAAGCCCTCGGAATCAGTCTGCAGTAACACTGCCCCGGCACCCACACCGCTGGCATCAGTCGCCAGCTGAAAACTCCTGGAGAAGTCTGGGGCTCTCAAAATCGGATGTGTACACAGCAGGTGCTTGACTAGGTCGAAAGCCCTCTGACACTCCGCAGCCCAACAGAACTTCACTGACTTCGACAGTAGATCAGTTAACGGTGCTAAGACAGTAGAGTATCCCCGGATGAAGCGCCTATAATAGCCTATCATACCTAGGAACCGCATGACCTGGCGCTTAGTGGTGGGCCTGGGAAACATATTGATAGCCTGTATCTTGCTCAGGGGGGGGCACACCCGGCCTAACCCGACCACGAAGCCAAGATACTGCACAGTAGCCTTTACAAACTCGCACTTCCTCAGGTTCACCACCAGCCCAGCATCGTGCAACTTCCCAAACAGGGTCTCTAAGTGCCTTAGGTGATTTTCAAAATCGTCATCATACACTATCACGTCATCAAGGTAGACCGTGCAGTTAGGGATTTCGTCACAAATATCGTTCATCAGGTTCTGAAACGTGGCAGGTGCGTTCTTAAGCCCATAAGGCATTACGTTACATTGGTAGGTCTTGCCATCTACCACAAAACCACAAACTTGCTTAGCTCGGTCCGACAGGGGTACTTGCCAGTAGCCTTTTACAAGATCAATTTTAGTAAGGTACTTTGCATTCCCTATCTTGTCCACGCTGTCGTCAACTCGAGGCAAAGGGTAAGGGTTGGTAGTGGTCAAGCCATTTAGCCTACGAAAATCTATGCAGAACCGCACCTTGCCGTCAGGTTTTGGCTGCAACGTGACGGGTGATGTCCACTTCACATAACCTTCAGTGATCATCCCTCTCTCAACCATGTACTTTAACTCCTCCCGTAAAGCTGGCAACTTTACCGGGGGCACACGGTAGGGCACTGACTTGAAGGGCACATTATCACCGACGTCCACGTCGTGCGTTACCTGAGTAGTGAGACCTGGGTGTTCGGCGAAAACAGAGGGGTATGACCTGAACAGGCCTAGGACAGCAGCACCCTGGTGCTCAGGCAGGTGACTTACAGCTTGCCTAGCCTCTTGTTCAGTATTCCCCGCCCACTGTTCCGCGGAAATGACACAGTCCCAGCTATCCTCCTCAGCAGCATGACTGTCCCCACCTCCTTCTCCACCCTGGCCGCTGCAGGCCAGCACAGGGACAGTGAGAGGCTCTGAGGGGCGTCTCACATACTCTTTCATGAGGTTAACATGACATAACTGATGTTTTTTTCTACGGTCAGGTGTTGCAACGAGATAATCAAGGTCGGACAGTTTCTTAGCCACCACATACGGCCCAATAAACTTGGCAGAAAGGGGGTGTCCAGGCAAAGGTAAAAGCAACATTACCTCCTGACCCACCGAAAACTCCCGAAGCTTCACCTTGGCGTCATACTGGTGCTTCATGACCGCCTGTGCATTAACCAAGTTATTACCTGCCGCTGCCATGCAACCTATAAGTCTCTCCCGGCTCTCAAGGATATATTTAAGTACAGACCCCGGCTTCTCTTCGCCCTCCCAGATCTCTTTCACCATACTTAAAGGTCCTCTCACATTATGGCCAAAGACTAGTTGATTTGGACTGAACCCCAGGCTCTCTCCTGGGACTTCACGTGCAGCGAACAGAACATACGGCAGACCCAAATCCCAATCAGTGTCATGTTCTGCACAGTAACAGCGTAGCATACTCTTCAGGGTCGAGTGCCACCGCTCCAAGACTCCCTGACTCTCGGGATGGTAGGCTGACGACACTACAGAACATATACCGTGCAACTGAAGGGTTTGCTTGAACAATTTGGATGTAAAATTGCTCCCCTGGTCTGACTGCACCTCACGTGGAAATCCATAACGGGAACAGAACAATAATAAGTTTTTAACAACTGCCTTTGCCGAGCCGTTTCTCATGGGGTATGCGTCCGGGTATCTCGTAGCCACATCCATGATTGTCAACAGGAATTTATTGCCACTACTAGTAGGCGGGAAAGGGCCAACCAAATCTACTACAACTTTGCTGAACGGAGGCCCGGTGACAGGTATGGGAAACAAAGGTGCCTTCGGGATGGTCTGGTTAGGCTTCCCCGTTGTCTGGCAGGTCGCACACCCAGCCACCCATGCACAGACATCAGCCTTGACCCCAGGCCACCAGAAAAACCTGCCCAATGCCGCCAATGTTTTTGTTACCCCCAAATGACCCGCCACCGGCACATCATGCGCCAGACACAATAAGGACTCTCTATACTTATTTGGAACAACCACCTGGTCTACTACCCTCGCACCGCCCTCCCACTTCGATTTGGGGTCTAGAAATCTGCGGTACAATATCCTGTTGAGCCTAAAGAAATCTCCCGGCTTCGCATCCCCATCTTCCTCCAACTCTATGGCACCATTGCTATAACGAGCTAGGCTAGCGTCTTGCAGCTGCTGCTCACTAATGTCCCTGGGTGTCAATGCATCAAGATGGTTTTGTAATAAGACATTACCCCGGCTAGTAGGCTCTACTGCCTTAGTGGCTCTCGCTACAGCTCTTGCCTCACGCGAAGTCTTACCCAACTCTGCCTTGTTACACACCATATCTGGGCCAGAGTCAACTCCCGTGTTTATTATAGGTCCAAGTACCGAATCACCGAGAAGTGCAGCAGAATCAATGTCCCTTTTCCTGCCCTTAGCAACCTTCTCCTGATCCTTCCTCCACTGTCCCCGAGGTTGAGTGCTAGGCTGTGCAGGAGCCGCAGAGCGAGATCGGGTTACCACACAGGCCATCTCATCCTGTTGGCACCTCCCAACCCATTCCCGATTCTCACCATCCACGTCGGCCGCCCTCTCGGCAACGACTAAGGGTGGAGTCCCGGAAGTGGGCACCGCAAAGTCGTTGCCGAGAAGAAGGTCGACGCCCTCAACTGGCAAACACTCAACGATCCCTACATCCAGCTCCCTGCACACCTCTCCCACTCTCAACTCCAACCTCACAAGTGGGTATGACCTCGTAGCATTTATACCCTGCACCACAACAACTCTGGCCGCATTTATCGGTTTCCCTGTGAAGTTCCTCAACAAAGTTTGCGAAGCCCCCGTATCCCTCAGCAAGTCAACCCTCCGTAGTTCACTCCCCCAGCTCACAAACCCGTGTCCCCGATGGTTACAGAAAGTGTCCCGGACAGGTGTCGAGCCTTCCGTACGCTTCTTTACCGCGTGTGCCTCAGCTGCTGACAACCTACCCCGGGCAGTTGCTGCAGCCTTCAGAGACACACCGATACTGTGAACCAATGACACCGGCTTAGCGGGAGTGTTACTAGGGCACTCACGTGAATAATGGCCTAGCTTCTGACATTTGTAACATTTCACATCCCCAATGGGCTTCTTCCCTTGTGCGGGCGAAGAAGGGGCCTGACCTTTAGTAAACGGGAGAGGCTTGTGTTTGTAGGTGTTATTAGGTGCAATGCTTTTAGTGTGGTTATGTGTGTCATAGGATTTGTTATTATCGAAAACTCTGGTGGGTGGGGTATAGCGCCCCTTCTGCCCTGACTCAGCCCTCTGAGCGGCACCGCAACCACGAATCAATGATAATCTGAGGTCTGCCATCTGGGCAGCCTCCTCTACTGTCTTGGGACATTTTTCCTTAATGTTCAGCGTTAGATCGGTTCCAGTGCATTTGTAAAACTGTTCCAGATAGAAAAGTTGCTTAATTTCCTCAGCCGACTCTGCGTGCTCGGACCGAAACCAGTTATTACCTGCATCTGTTAAGTCCCGTGCGTGCTCCATAAAACTGACGTCGCTCTTCTTATTCACGCCACGGAACTTCAATCTATAAGTTTCGGGTTGCAGTTCGTAGGCCCGGAGCACAGCCTCCTTCACCAGTCCATACACGACACTCTCGTCCAGTGACAGTGCATCGTAGGCTTTCAACCCCTTACCCACTAGACGTGATGAAACTAATGCTGCCCATTTAACCTCCGGCCAGTCATACTCACTACACTTCTTTTCGAAACGAGCAAAAAACTCAGTCACTGCTGTCTCATCAAATGCGGGTACTAACTTAATTAAATGCGAAAGTGAGTCTGTAACCCGGTGCCCACCACCGAGATGACGCCCCGTGGTCTCTACTCTAGACTTCTCGACATCCATTTCAGCCTGGTACCTGGTTGCATCCTGATTGGCTTGGATTCTAGCAACCTCTATGCGTTCTATACTAGCCTGTTGTATCTGAGTCTCCTGCAGCTTAAACTTAGCTAGTTCTAGCTGAAATAACATCTCAGGAGACAGGCCTGGGGGGGGAGAGCACAAAATGGGGGATCCACACCGAGACGTGTTTACGGGTAAGCCAGCTTGCCCTTGAGAACCCTCCTGCTGCATCGTGCTAAGACTCGCTGGCTGAGGGCCCAGCTCAGGGGTAGAGTGGAATGGAGGCTTGGAGGGAACCCCCCAAGACCCCACTCCACCCACCGCCCCATCGCCATCACCCAACAAACATGCCACCAAATTCTTCTTGGGCCAACTGTCAGGACAGTCCCGCCCCAAAACCGTGGCTAAACAGCGAAGACCGTAACAATCAATAGCCTGCAGGCGCTGTTCGGTCAAAGGTGTCTGCAAAAATGCCCGGGCATCCCTCTCTCCACTTATAACACTCCCCTCCCTAAACATCTGTTGTACTTGCTGGTTACTAGGCTGTACCGTGTTATCCTCCCCCGTAAATGATGAGTCATTAGACATAGTGCTGGTTATACAATTGCTGTTCATAAAAAAAAAGAAGTGCTTATTACTAATTGCAGTCTCGACTCACAAAATGTTAAAGATGCTTGAATGACTCTACTCTAGACACCCCCAACGAAACAATCTGCAAGTCCACCAATACAATAATGACACAATAAAAATTCCTCCAATATGCAAGAAAATTCTAGCCAGCTCTACTAGGTAGCATAGAATAGTTCTCCAAAAAACATGTGATAGGATACTACTGAATCTTGTGCAAGGTCGCCATTTTGTTACGGCTGGATCGGCAATACATATTCGGGATTCTTGATCGTAGGACAGAAATGGCTTATGTGACAACGACACGCTCGATTCCAGTCCCAAATACTATATGCTCCAGACAACAAAAGCACCAACGCCCTACAGAGTTATCGTCTATGGTAACGAGGTACCTTAACTCGGCGAAAGTGTACAACAGGGGTAGGCTATGAGGCTAAACTCCCTCAGACATTTATAGGTTACGTTATTACTAAAGAAATGCAATACTCAAGAAACTACGTTAATATTAAGCCTCTAATAATGTAGAATAGAAGCAGGCTAAAGGTATGACAGTGAAATGCTAAATGACAAATGTACACGCCTACTTGAAAGCGCGTGCACTAGAATAACTGTCCCCTACTAACATGCACTAGCATGTAGCATACAAGATGTTCATGATCCAGTAGATACCTAATAATACACATGGAAGGAACATAAATAGTAGTCACTTATTGTAATAATGAATCTATACTTGGAATAACTAAAAGGTTGCAGGCAACAGTACTGCGCCGGTAGCCTACTACCGCATAGGCTACTTCGCTTCTCTCACTCTGTCTCCCCTCTGAGTCTGTATGCGCCCTACGCAACGGAACTCCGGACACAGCAGCAAAACGACAGTGCAGTTAATTGATACATGAAAGTATTAATAGTGTTGTCTTGTGTGTGAGTAATGTGTATTGTAAAGTGTTATATACATAAACTTAAAGAGAGCTGCAATGCATAGTAAAATAAAGATATCACCCACTCATCATCCCCATGTGTTCTAGCTAGCAGGCCAAGTCACAGGAACAACGAGTCCCAGCACCGAAAGCGAGAACCCAGGAAAAGACTGTAGAGAACACAAGGACAGATAAATTACGTTACTCTACTATACCGGCACTACGAGCGAGCTGTAGTCTCTGGTACTGCACTCGCTCCTGGCTCGGTAGGCAAATCAAGGCTAAGTCCTCACCCCTCTACAGACAACTCCTGGGCATGGTCGGGCTCTTACACATGGCACTAGTCTAGTCACAAATTGGATGATGAGCTGGGCATATAACTCGTGAACATGTAGAACGTTCACCAACTATCCTCATCAAGAAGATCGCTGTTCACATTAACCCCTTAAATCTAATACATGTAAATATATGCTTGTCCTAAGAGTAATACGAGAGGTGAGTGCTGAAACTCCTTTAGGACCTCAAGGGAAGGGTATGCATTTAAATAGAGAGAAGAATGAAATGAGAGTAATGTCGTCAGAGAGAAAGAGTGCAACCGTGAGAAATTGGGAGAGAGGGCAAGGGATGTTAGAATCTCAAAGGTTCTAGGCAACCTGGTCATAGAGCACACAGCGAGCCTCCAGGCAATGTGCTGTACGACAACATGGGCAGCCCAGGCAGCATAGGCAGGCGGCAATGTACTACCAACCCTGTCGCACCTAGCTATAAGCGCAGGGCTGCCAACCGGTCCATACGTCTGGCAACCACCCCCCCGGCAGCGTGGCGCACCGCTACCCTCTCGCTCTGAAGTCTAACTCACTCTCTCTCTCTGAATTCCCACTGTCTTATCTATCAACTTCTCTATCGATACTACATATTAAATGGAAGGTCTCGACATGGCTTAAAACAAAACCCACCACTGGTTAGCAAATGACGAGACCTTTGCAGAGATACAAAGAACATAGTTATACGTTGTCACACTCAATATAAGCAGCCAGCACGGTACAACGCGGTACCGTGACGGTACAGTGGAGTACCAAGGAGTACAATCAGGTTACGTTGCCACGCACTGGGTGCGTCACAATATATATATATATATATATATATATACAGTATATATAAATAACCAAACAAATAAATTAAACTCGCCCCTTCAATTGGTTCCTTGGGTTCTATCTAAACTGACCAAGATATGCTAATGGTCGCCAGCAGACACTGAATATTTCGGCATGGTACTAAAGGGGCTAACATCGATGCGTCACAATATTATAATATGCACAAAGATGCAGGTAATCTTATCTCCCCCCCCCCTCTCTCTCTCTCTCCCTCCCTCCCTAAAACAGAACGTCCCAACAAGTTCTCTCTCTCACACAAACACACACACACACTAACGCCAGACAATTTTCGAGGACGTGGACCTAGCGGTCTGAGAGAGAGCGAGAGAGAGTACAAAGGAGTATAAAGGAAATCAAGCAACAATAGATCTAGTGACCCCTCTAGGCTGCTTGTCCTCTAAAACGCTGAGGATCAAGTGTCCGAACAGTGGTTTAGAGTGGGTAAGGGGAAATTGGGAAGGGAACTACTGCCCTGGAACTAATATCCGTGGCAGGATTAGGAAGTTAGTAGGGGACAGATGGGTTAGTAACATAACACAGTTATAAGTGATCTTTCGTATATCTGGGGAAAAGAGAGTAACGTCTTAGTTTGATTTTCGGTGTGAGCATCCTGGGTTCGAATCCACGGACTCCCACATGTGTTTGTAAATTTCATTAATCGATTTTAGGAGTATAGTTGGTTGTTGGAAGGAACATAATAATATATATACAGTATATACGCAATAATCCTTGATGAATCTGAGGGGGGAATAAAATAAAGTTATTCATTTACAAACGCAGTCAGTCGCGGGTTTTAGGCAAGATATTTGTCTCGGCGAAGTTTAAAAGAATCAACGGTGCTGCAGTCTATAACGTCTCGGGGAAGCCCATTCCACAAGTTGACAACTCGATTGAAGAAGAAATTCTTAGATTCGTGCAAGTTAAAAGTTTTTCCAATAATTTTGCAACCGCTTCCCCGCGTGTAATTAGATTGGTCGATAGTGAAGTACTTACTTCAGTTCATATTGACGATGCCTTTGATGATTTTGAACACTTGAATTAAGTTGCCTCTTAATCTGCGCTGGGTTAAAGGAAATAGATTTAATTCCTTAAGACGCTGCTCGTATGGTTTGTTCTTTAAGCTAGGCATCATTTTGGTAACTACGTTGAACTCGTTCTATCTTGTCTGTATCTTTTTGGTAATAAGGGCACCAGGATTGAACGCAGTATTCCAGCAGAGGGCGGACTAAGGAATTGTAAAGAGTTAGGATAACTTCTTTGGATTTATGCTCAAATGACCTGCCTATAAAGCCAATTATTTTGTTTGCCTTCTTAACAACTTCTGAACATTGTTGCCTCGGTTTCAGGATACTTGATATTGTTACTCCCAGATCGGTTTCTCTGTCTACACTCTTAAGCTGAGAGCCATTCATCGAATAGTTTGTTTTCTCATTTCGGTATCCGATATGTAGTACTTTACATTTATCCGCATTGAAACTCATTTGCCAAGTTTGCGCCCAACATGACAATTTATTTAGATTGTGTTGCATATTGTCAACTTGTTCTTTTGAGTGTACGCTATTTGCAATTTTTGTATCGTCAGCAAACTTTGAGATTGTACAGGTGAGACCCTCGTCTATGTCGTTGATGTAAATTTGAAAGATAATTGGTCCTATTACCGATCCCTGGGGTATCCCGCTACTTACATTGGTCCATTTAGATGCCTTACCGTTTATGACTACTCTTTGCTTACTGTCACTTAGCCATTTTTTTATCCATTTCAACACACCATCTTGTATTCCATGCGCTTTTAGTTTTAGAACATAAGAACATAAGAAAATGGGAGTCTGCAAAAAGCCTATCAGCCCACACAAGGCAGATCCCTGTCATCACCCATCACCAATTACAAGGAATTATGAAACCCCCTTCAGCACGATGACGTATATTTTATCAAATTCCGGCTACCATTAGACGATTTTCTTCAGTTCATGATCTACCTCTAGGTCTCAAAGGGGTGAATACAATAATAATAATAATAATAATAATAATAATAATAATAATAATAATAATTTTATTTCCACCAATAGTGATTATTATTGTTACATTATTTACAATATATACAATATGAGAATGTTTGCCTAAGAGGCGAACCCTGTTACATGTTTGCAGTCAATATCGGACTGCCCGGCCTTATTATGCTAGTATAAATAATTGCATACATTACTTATATAAAGAAGAGGAGAGCTATACTGGTGGATGGGGGTGAGGGGTGATCCAGGTGTGGAGGGCAGAGGTGTTGCAGGTGAGGGTTATCTTTAGGTCAACAAGAGGTCAGGTCAGGGGAGGGGTGGGAGGGGGGGGGGAGATGAGTGGGGGTATGTATCTATAGTGAATAGCACTAGTATTAATATTTATAATGATAGTAATAACATTAATGATATTAATATAATAATAATAGTTATATATGTCTCAATAATGATACTATAAAATAGTAACATCCTAATAACAGTAAATACAAATATAAATATGTGAATGGGTGGACATAAATTATTGTTGAGACGCATGCATATCTGATTATATACCCGCATATACTGTATATATACCCACACATACACATATACATATACACACACACACACACACACATATATAACATATACTTATATAAAATTATACATAATTATGTACACGCATATACTGTACACTTACATACAGCATATACATATAGACGCATAGCCTACACACAAACATCGTATACATAAAGTTAACTATATGAATTATTTTGAGGCAGTTTTTTTGTTTACTTCACTAATATGTTTGTCAAATACCATGTATCTGTCTATATGAAGGCCAAGGTTGTTTACATATGTGGTAGGTTGGATTGTGCTGTCGTGGAGTCGTATTATGGTATTGCTTGGTATCTTAGCTATTAATTGACGTGTCCCTATGAAGATGCATTGTGTTTTGTTAGCGTTCATCATTAGTCCGTTCCTTAAAAAAATTGGTTTGCTTTGCGTAATGTGTCTTCCGTTTTATTTGTAATATTGTCAAGCTCGTTGATCACGTCGCTGTGAAGAAACTGAGTATCATCAGCGTATTGCATTAGTGTGCAATCATTAATGTGTTCAGACATGTCGTTATAATTAATAATAATGGGCCTAATATTGAGCCCTGGGGGACGCCATATTTTAATTTTAATTTTGGTGAGATAGTGCTATTTAAACGGACTGACTGTGATCTTTCCTTTAGATAGCTGTCAAACCAAAACTTATCTATACCGAGATTTTGAAGTTTGCTTAGAAGGATGGTATGGCTGACGCTATCGACTGCCTTAGAGAGGTCGCATAGGGTTAATAGGGTAATTCGTTTATTGTCCATTTTCTGTAGATTTGGTTTGTGATTGCCGGGAGGGCGGTTTCAGTAGATAATTTAGGTCGAAAGCCGTATTGGTTGACAGAGAGAAGTTTGTTAGACTCTAAGAATGTTGTAAATTGTATTGCGACGATTTTTTCGAGGATTTTAGAGAAAATGGGTAGAATGGAGATTGGACGATAATTGCTAGTGTTGCTTTTATCTCCATTTTTAAATAGAGGGGTAACTACTGCATGTTTCCAAATTGTAGGGAAAACGCCGGAAACAATAGAGGTGTTTATGATGAATGTTAAGTAGGAGGCAGTAACGAATAGAGAATCTTTAATGAAGTGAAGGGAAATGTTATCAGAGCCAAAAGATTTTGATTCGTGTAGCTGTTTTAATGTTAACATGACTGTATTTATGTCAACGGGTTGAGGCCGGAAGTGGGAGGGTAAGCTGTTTATATTCCTTTCCCTTTCACCCTCAGCTGGTTGCGGTCTGTCCGGTGGGGAGCGCTGGGTACTGTCGTATGTGGTTTGCTCTACGTTAGCAAAGAAAGTATTAAATTCTTCAGCTTTGTTTTTTTCGTTTTCTATTATGCAAGTATTGGATTTAATTTTAGTGGGAGGAATTACCTCTTTTACGACTCTCCAGGTTGAAGCAATATTATTTTTAGAATTTATTAGTTTACTGTGATACTATTCTTTCTTTTATTTTGTTAATAGGTTTTTAGTTTTTTCTTTAATTCTTTATACTTATTCTGCAATGTCGGGTTTAGTCGGTTCGCATTTAAGATATTTTGGGATTCGTTTCTGTCTCTTATTGCTTCACGGATTTCGTCAGTCATCCAAGGGGCTGGAGGTCGGCATATTTGTTTAGTAACCATGGGAGCACATAAATCTAGACTTTTGGTAATGACTAATGTTAATATGTTCACTTGTTCGTTTACGTTATCTGTGTTAAGTATAGTATCTAGGTTATTGACTTCACTAAGTATTTGCGAGCAGAAGGTGTCCTTGTCGTATTGGCTTAAATCTCGAAAGGTCTTTAAGGAGGGTGAACACTTAGGCTTACTAATATGTACTGTAGTGGTTTAATATGTTCTCTCCAGTAACAAACTCTACTCCTAAAATCGATTAATGAAATTAAAATGTAAAACTTGCAAACTAAACAAACCAAAATTGGGACAAGGACAATATAAAGTCAAATTAAATTATCAAAATCGCTATGTGGAAACAACGCTTACTAAAATGAAAATTATTAAATAAAAGAACAAAATCCACCACATAGGGTGTACATTACTACATGAGCAAGTTAATCAGTTTCCCAAGCAAACTAATCGCACATATAACAATACACTATCGTCACGTTAAAGGAATTAGTCAAGTTTGGGAAGTCCGGGACGTTCTGGTAAATTTTACTAAACTTTGCATGAATAAAGAAACTACATGTTAAATGTCAAAATATTATTTAAAATCAAATTTGCAACATGACAAGACATTAACAATAGTACAAAATACAAATATTGATAAGATATCTATACTATTACAAAATAATATATAAAATACAGTACAGCACTCACTAACGATAGTGCTATCGGGTAGGTACCTGTAAGCATAGCATGCCTCAAGTGACCCCTATCAATAACTACCCTACAAATCACCTACATTTATCGCACAAATAAACTAAGGAAATCGCAAAAGCAAGCAATTGATACTATCGACAATGAATACATATAATATAAAGACAAATAATTGCAAAATATGAAGTAACAATAGATTTAAACAAAGAGTACTCTTTTAACAAGAACAATCAATTTAAAAAATCATCAATATTAATATTAATAATAGAAAAAGAAAAAGATAAACAATAAATACAGACAAAAAACAATAAATACAGACAAAAAGTAAGCAGAGGTTATACAAGAAACTTCAAGTTAAAAATGCTTGATTAAAATTATTGATGTCAAATTTTAGAATAGTCACAATAATTGACCCTAAAAAGATTAAATTTATGGAACAATTTACTTGCCTCAAAACCTCTGTCTACTAAGAGTCTGTATAGTAACCTAGCTCTAGCCCAAAAGTCATCTACTTTAGTGCAGATTTTACAAAATCTTATTAACTGGGAATAAACACAATTATAAGTTATTTTACTATCGATATTACTACTAGGGAAAGGAAAGTTTATTACGTTAAAATTAAAATCATCAACTTGGGGATTCGAACCCAGGATGCTAACACCGAAAGTCAACACACTATGCACTGCACCACGAAGACAGTTAAAGAATACTGCACAAGCCTACGATGTATTATGCAGTTTCGAATCCTGCATACCAATCTTAGCATGTACAATATCCCAACTGCGCTCTCGGAGGCTATGCATAGGTGAAAGGAAATAGTAATTAATGGGGCGCTTAACCCTAAGAAAGGCCTCTCGATAAACTACTACTGAACCCGAATGAATTAATATGTTCTCTCCAGTAACCAACTCTACTCCTAAAATCGATTAATGAAATTAACAGACACATGTGGCACTTATGAGATCATGATCTGCGACAGAATGGGGTATTACGTCAGAGTTCAGTGCTAGGTCGGGTTTGTTTGTAATGATTACATCAAGTATGGTGGCAGATGTAGGAGTGATTCTAGTTGGTTTATTTATGAGTTGTGATAATTGATTAGTTTTAATGATACGGGACAGTTTACTGTTGTTCTGAAGAAGAGCGTCATTTAAATCACCAAGGACAAAGATTGTTTTTTTTCCGCATGCTCATTGACTGTAGGACATCAACAATGTAATCGAAGGAGTTAGAATGAGCCTTGGGATGTCTGTACATTCAACCTATTATCACTGAAGTTAATTTTCTGCACTGAACTTTGATCCATAAGTCCTCTATTCCAGTTTGTTGTGTTATGTTTGTTTCAATTATGTCTGAGTTTAGGGACTGTTTAGGGACAAACTCCTGAGCCATGGCCGTTATCAAATCTGTATATAGTGTAATTGGGTATATTCACATAAGTGTCAGGGGTGTGGGGAGATAACCAAGTTTCACTGATGCACAGAATGTCTATATTTCTTTCATTTATTAATATTTTTACTTCTTCGAAATTTGTTTGTAATGATTGAGCATTAATATGTTCGATAGTAAGTAAATCCTTTATGAATGAACAGTCGGCTTGGTCCTCATCGCCACACTCCTAATCACTGTAGTGTTCACATAATTTACTCTTATGACCTAGTTTATGACATTTGCCGCATTTAACCTTGTGATCGAAACGGCAGTTTGATTGGCGGTGGTTGAATTCGCCACAATGGAAACAACAATTTTGTCTGTAGTTTTGGGGTTCACTGTATCGGATGAGGGGTGGGTATTCATCGTCGTATGAATGGGGATTTCTGGGGTGAGGAGGAGGGGGTTGAGGGTGGTATCTGGTGGTGTTGGAGGAGGGGGAGGGGTAGTGATAGTGAGGGGTATACTGGGGAGGGGGTGATGACCATGACCCTCGTGGTGGTGAGGAGGGGCTTGGGTGGTGAGCGGGCTGGCGGGGCTGGCTGCGACTTTGGTGGTGTAGTGCCTCGTGGTGTCTTGCTTGACTGGGGTTTGGTTTTGAGGTGCGGTGATTTCCTGTGATCTGCCACCCTTCTTTGTCGGCGTTATTTGCGGAGGGTGGGCGGGTGTGGGTACTGGCGGGCGTCGTTCTTGGGTTGTTTGCTGGTTGTGGTCGGGTCGTGTTGGGTGGCTGGCCTCTGCTCCAGTCTTTGTTGGAGTTATCTTTAATTTGAGCCCGACTTAGACTCTCATTGAAGGTTTGGTGTTGTTTGGCTATTGCGTCAAGTAGCCTAACAGCTCCGGTTCTGTTTAAGAGAGAGCCCTGGTGCTCCCCATGATCGGTAACACAGGCCTTGTACACTCTCTGAATAACCGATCCTTCTTAAAACGGCATAAAATCGTCTAATTGTAGCCAGCATCAAAGGTAAACAGGGTCGTTGAAAGGGTTAACCCTATTTGGCTCGAGGGAGGTCTGTTTGAACCTCCCATAACTTAACCCATTCTGTACCGGCGACGTCATTCTTATTTTATTTCAGCTACATTTAGAGTGTCAGATTTGATACCCAATTCGTATTATCTCCAACCCACCAATGAATTTACAAATAAACCTAATTAATGGAAATTAATCAATACATGAGGTACTCCCAGCATTCGAACCAAGGATACTCACACCGAAATCCAGCGCAGTAACAATTACGCCATCAAGACAGTTATTTAGTCCTTTGGAAGATCGTGACGCATTTTGATAGTATATTCTGGCTCTCAGTAGACGATTCTATACAGTTTAGGAAGGATCTGTGGGAATTATAAGGGTAAAGACTGTCTCAATTAACAATATATTAACCCTTTGAAGATCGTGACGAGTGTTGACAATTTATTCTGGCTCTCATTAAACGATTTTATACAGTTTTAGAAAGGATCTTTGGACATTTTAATCTGACTTCCATATACCCTTCCCAATATGAATGAAATAATCTAATAATAGTCATAAAACAAAATTAATGGGTATTGTATCTTCTACGTATTGTATTCAGATTTTGTGATGTGTATTGCGAGGTTGTAAGTATGATCTATTATAAGATTTGTATTGCATTGAGCTCCCACCACCAAGAATTTCTCATTGTATGTATTATATGTACGGTGCTTTTTTTTTTTTTTTCTATGTGATTGAGGGAGGCAAAAGGCATAACTGCCTATAGCGAGTGCCTCCCCCATAGTTGAAAGAGTGACAGGGCCAAAATCAAGGGACGTTCGAGCCAAAATGCCTGGACACACGGAGTTTGAAGCAATTTAAGTCATAGGAAGAGGGAAAGACTGATTCTGGGAGAGAGTTCCAGAGCTCAGATGTTGAGTAGAAGAAAGTTTGAGAGTAACGTTTCACTCTTGGGTTGGAGAGTTGCACAGAGTAGGGGTGGGATTGAGTTGCAAGACGGGTACCACGTGCCCTACGTAAAGGAGGTGGTATGCACTGGGATAGCTCTGAGGAACACTGATTATTATAGTAGCGATAGAATAGCGAGAGAGATGCAACATTGCGGCGGAGACAGAGAGATTGCAGAGAGTTGGTGAGTGGACGGGAGTTAATGATACGAAAGGCCTTCCTTTCAACTTTGTCTAGGAGAGCGGTGTGAGAGGAACCTCCCCACACATGTGAACAATACTCAATACAAGGGCGCACTATGCCCCTGTACAGAGCAAGAAGCTGTGCAGGGGAAAAGAACCCCCTAAGGCGGTTGAGCACACCCAGCTTCTGGGAGGCTGCCTTAGCAAGACTGGTAATATGGTCCTTCCAAATGAGAGCAGAAGAAAAAGAGACACCAAGAATATTGAGAGAAGATGAAGGGTTGATTTTTGTATTGTTGAAGAATAAGGGATAGTCCGCTGGGAGATCCTGACGGGTAGATAGATGGAGAAATTGGGTTTTGGAAGCATTAAAGTTAACAAGGTTTTCTCTGCCCCAATTGGAAATAGTATTTAGATCAGAATTTAAGAGTTCTATGGCTTCATTACGTTTGTCGTTGAGGGATTGCTGGCTGGGGCGTTCTGAAAAACTAATGGAGTAGTGTAAGGTTGAGTCGTCTGCGTATGAATGGATGGGAATTAAGGTACAGTTAAGGAGATCATTTATAAAATTAAAATGTAAAACTTGCAAACTAAACAAACCAAAATTGGGACAAGGACAATATAAAGTCAAATTAAATGATCAAAATCGCTATGTGGAAACAACGCTTACTAAAATGAAAACTATTAAATAAAAGAACACAATCCACCACATAGGGTGTACATTACTACATGAGCAAGTTAATCTGTTTCCCAAGCAAACTAATCGCACATATAACAATGCACTATCGTCACGTTAAAGGAAATAGTCAAGTTTGGGAAGTCCGGGACGTTCTGGCAAATTTTACTAAACTCTGCATGAATAAAGAAACTAAATGTTAAATGTCAAAATATTATTTAAAATCAAATTTGCAACATGACAAGACATTAACAATAGTACAAAATACAAATATTGATAAGATATCTATACTATTACAAAATAATATATAAAATACAGTACAGCACTCACTAACGATAGTGCTATCGGGTAGGTACCTGTAAGCATAGCATGCCTCAAGTGACCCCTATCAATAACTACCCTACAAATAACCTACATTTATAGCACAAATAAACTAAGGAAATCGCAAAAGTAAGCAATTGATACTATCGACAATGAATACATATAATATAAAGACAAATAATTGCAAAATATGAAGTAACAACAGATTTAAACAAAGAGTACTCTTTTAACAAGAACAATAAATTTAAAAAATCATCAATATTAATATTAATAATAGAAAAAGAAAAAGATAAACAATAAATACAGACAAAAAACAATAAATACAGACAAAAAGTAAGCAGAGGTTATACAAGAAACTTCAAGTTAAAAAGGCTTGATTAAAATTATTGATGTCAAATTTTAGAATACAGTCACAATAATTGACCCTAAAAAGATTAAATTTATGGAACAATTTACTTGCCTCAAAACCTCTGTCCACTAAGAGTCTGTATAGTAACCTAGCTCTAGCCCAAAAGTCATCTACTTTAGTGCAGATTTTACAAAATCTTATTAATTGGGAATAAAAACAATTATAAGTTATTTTACTATCGATATTACTACTAGGGAAAGGAAAGTTTATTACGTTAAAATTAAAATCATCAACTTTGTGATATACTTTAAGTATGCACTGTTCATTAACAATCTCTATATTTATATCAAGAAAATTTTCAACTTTATAATTTACGTTACATTGTGTGAGGGGAATAGAATTAGGGTAAATAAGTTTAGCAACTTGATTAAAATTTAACAAATTGCAAACAAGAATATCATCAATATAATATTATCTACTAAATAAAAATAATATTATTAGTAGGTTTAGGGATATTTCTTCGAGAGGCCAGTCTATATGATCTGTGCCCCATGAATATTCTTTCCTCTCACTTAAACAGTAGGCTACCATAGTGCGGTTGGGAGTATGAACATGATTAGATTAATATCCAGTATTCGAGAATGGATAATAAGTCGTAGGCGTGTGCATAAACCTTTAACCGTCCTGGTGGTGTAATGGTTAAGGTGGCAAAAATATGTGTGTGATAACCCGGGTTCGAATCCCGGTGGATCATATATACTTTAATTAATTTCATTGGGGGGTGTGGTGGTGAGATTAATAAAAATAATATTATTACTTAACAGTTTAGCAAGTGCTAATTTTTTTGGGATTTTATTTTTCTTGCTACTGTCAACTAAGTCTTTTATATATTTAAATTCTAAAGCAAGCAAGAATAAGTCTGCAATTAAAGGGCTAGCATTTCCACCCATAGGAATTCCTAATATTTGTTTGAAAATGTACGGGCCGAATCTAACATAAGTATTGAAAAGGAGGAATTTAAGGGCATCTTTAAGTTTAGTTCTATCAAAATATACAGAACTAGTGGGAGTAGAGCTAAGTGATGCATTATTAAAATATGTATAAACATTTATGAAATAATTACCATTCCTAACGAACCTGTCAAAGTGCAAATCTATAATAAAGCAAAGCTCTGAATATACTAAATCTAAAGGCAAATTGGTATACAAAGTTGAAAAGTCGAAGCTATGTACCGAGGTAACTTTCGGCATGGTATTTATTTTATCAATAACTTCTAACGAATTGTCAACACTCCAATAATAGTTAATGCCAGTTCTTCTCATGATGGTATTACAATATCTTTTATGAGTACTTTTAATGTATTTTAAGCAATTTACGACTTGTTCTGATAGAGTTTTAGTGGTAGCAAATTTTGCTCCGGCAATAAAGCGATATTTATAAGGTCTTTTATGAAATTTAGGTAACATGTATAATTTTGCAATGCACTTGTTCTTATCAGAAAGTTTAATATCAAATGTTATATTTTTCTTGGTATGTTCATCGATTAAGTTATCAATATTCAGATTATTTAGAATTTCATAAACAGAATTACCGCAAATATTTTTACGTAATATGTTACCCTTAATACCTAATTCTTTTTTCATGTTTTCAAGATAAAATTTCTTACATGTGAAGCTATAATTATTGCTGGCTTTATCTACTGTAGTGATTACAAAATGTTTATGTAAATTTATTAAATCAGCTTTAAGCTTATTATAATTATAGTCTATAAAATCTGAAAGATTAAATTCATTTTTAAGCGAGAAAATTTTATTTCTAATTAACTTAATTAATAATTTAGACCATGCTTCTATTTCTCTCTCATCGCAGCACGCAATTTTTAACAATTTATCTTTTAATTTATTGACTGAAAAAACAATATCTTTTAAAATTATGTCCCATGTTACTTTATTACTCCCTATTCTAAATTTAAACCCTTTACGACATAGCTCCGCTAATTTGTCGTTTGCAAAATGTTTAACTAGTTCTACATCACCTGTTAATATGTGACATATCGGACTATAAATGAACTTTGCTAGTGCATCACGTCTGCTAGCTGGCATATCCATGACTCTTTCACACACGCATTTATTATTATTGAAAATATCATTATCTGAAAGATTTCCTAAAACTTTATTATAATTACAAATAATAGACCCAACAGGTCGTTCATATGAATACACTATTAATGGTTTGAAATCTTTACAACCATCTGGTAACATGGACTTAACTTTCTTTGAATTAATAAGACGGTTAACATTAATTTTGTCTAAAATTTTAGAGGAATAATTTAAAGTGGACATGACTTTATCTTTAATACGGTTATCTTTGGATTTCTTAGAATTCGCTCTAATATATCCCATAAAAGCAAAGACTATATTCTTAAATTTATTTGTGAAATTATGTTTATTGTTTAGAATATTTTCTATAAAAGGAGCAAAACTTTTCTTTTGTAGGCCTTTCAATGAATCTTTTAATTTTTTAATTCCGAAATTTCGATATAATGAATATAAATTATTAACAATAATTTTAATATCAGACCTGTTTTTCTTTTTATTAAATGTATTTAGTCTTCTATTACCGTGTCTACCAGGTCTTCTGTTTAAAACAGGGAAGTTAAAATATGGGTTATTAAAATCGTTTTTTAATAAATCTTTATACAAAATGTTGCCTACATTTTTTATTTGATTGTTAAGTCCAAATGGATAGATGGTCATTAATTTTCCAATCCAATAATTTTCTCTATCCAAAACATTTTGATTACTTTGAACAATTTCTATAATTTTGTATTTACAATCAAATTTAGTACAATCTGTGTTAAAATGCTTATATAGAAGAATCTTGGAGTCGATGCCGTTCTTAATTCCTGATCTATGCCCGTAGGCTCTTTCTCTTAAACATTGCTCCGTCTTTCCAACATATTGTATACCACATTTATCACAGGTTATTAAATAGATAACATTCTTTACTTTACATGGAGATGTTACATTAACAGAAGAATTTAAAACCAAAAATTTTGTATTGGTAATGTAACTTTTTAAAAATGTTTGATGTTCAAAATCAAATTCATTCACACAGAGTTTACATTTACAGTTATCATCGAAAAGACGCCGGTTATTTTTATTATTATTTTTCATTTTTAAGTTTTTATAATTTTGCCGGGTGCGAGGGTAAAGAGAATTGTTCTGACACATAGTCCGTGGCCGGTCCTGGTTCGTCAACGAATACAAGTAAAGGAAGGGACAGTACATGGGGAACACGTCGTATACTAATGCTGCCACTAGTACAGACCGGCCTCACATCTATACTGTCCCTGAACCTATATAAATTAAAATGTAAAACTTGCAAACTAAACAAACCAAAATTGGGACAAGGACAATATAAAGTCAAATTAAATTATCAAAATCGCTATGTGGAAACAACGCTTACTAAAATGAAAACTATTAAATAAAAGAACACAATCCACCACATAGGGTGTACATTACTACATGAGCAAGTTAATCTGTAAAAGGAACAGTCAGAGTAAGCTATGGGTATGGCAGAGATCGCTCAGTTCTCACTCTGATAGACCAGCCCATCACCACTCCCTATTATGTTGCCCAAGATTGGTCTATTTTCAATGATTAGTTGATTTTCTAGAATTTATTGAAAGTGTACAGGGACTTCCAGAACACCCTGTATTAGTATTGAATCTTGTAATTCCCGACTTGCGAGTTTCAGGCTATAAGGAAGTTGGAGCCGTGAACATCGATATTAAACAGAAATGAAAGAATAATGTAATTTTCTGATGGATATATGGCATGTTAAATTGGGTTTTATGTATTTATGAATGTACTACGACCGTATTTTAGCTGTAAATTATGTTAAATATCGTTGTCTACAGCTCCAACTTCCTTATAGAACGAAACTCGCAAGTCGGCAATTAACCCAGAACTCAACCTGCCACAACTCAGTGAAGCAAACTTGGCAAATGCAGGATCATGTTGGCATTCAGTGACTATAGTCCATTTATCACAGGTAGGTCAGAACTCGTGACCTCTATCCTGTAACTAAAAAATGGCTAGAACAAATGGGATGTATATGTCCACCTATTCCCTGGCTGACTCTTCCCAAACAGCTCGATTACTCTAGTCAGTTTTGAGTTACAGAGGTGCAGGGTGTCACGATTTCTGGCCTATGTATAAATGTCCACACCTATTCCCTGGCTGACTCTTCCCAAACAGCTCGATTACTCTAGTTAGTTTTGAGTTACAGAGGTGCAGGGTGTCACGATTTCTGGCCTATGTATAAATGTCCACACCTATTCCCTGGCTGACTCTTCCCAAACAGCTCGATTACTCTAGTTAGTTTTGAGTTACAGAGGTGCAGGGTGTCACGATTTCTGGCCTATGTATAAATGTCCACACCTATTCCCTGGCTGACTCTTCCCAAATAGCTCAATTACTTTAGTCAGTTTTGAGTTATAGAGATTAGGGGTCACGATTTCTGGCCTATGTATAAATGTCCACACCTATTCCCTGGCTGACTCTTCCCAAATAGGCTATAGGATATTGGATCAAGTAAACAAATTCTTTATTCTGGGATCATCCGTAATTTGAAATAGATGAGGACCATTAAGGGGGGGTGACCTGTTTTTGTTCTGTCCTTTTCTCTCTTTCTCTGGCTTGTATCCATTTGGCCCCATTCAGCATACTGTTTTAAGATGTTTATCCCCATCCAGGTGTAAATTTTTTACTGGTGAGCGGTAGCGAGCCAGCATATTTTTTATTTTTGTTTGACAGTAGGCTAAATTTGTAAATTTTTCGATAGAAAAATGTCCCCGGCGAAGCCGGATTTCTTCATATAATGCTGGCTCGCTATCGCTCGCCAGGAAGAAATCGACACCTAGATGGGGATAAACGTCTTAAAATAGTTGGCTGAATGGGGCCGAATGGATACAAGCCAGGGAAAGAGAGATAAGGACAGAAATAACAAAAAACAGGTCACCCCCCTTAAGGCGTGAGCTAGAGACGCTGACATCCGAGTGTAACAACAGCAGTTCAGTCACTCGTGGTTATAGGGAGCACCAACCAACTTGACGTTAAGGGCAGATCTCCACTCGAGGGATATTTTTCTTGACCCCTTTCTCCCTCATGTTTAGCCCCATTGCTTTTGATATTATAAAACGTTTGCCCCATTAGTTTAGCGATTTTAAGAACTTTCACCCCATATTAAGACCTTTCGTGCCATTCAGGTGTCAATTGTATCCTGGCGAGCGATAGCGAGCCTGTAATTTAAGAGGTAACGGCCTTCGGCCGGGACATTTTTCTACCGAAAAATGTACAAATTTATCTTGAAAGGGACTCAAGGGGGTGTAATTTTAAGCTTGATGGAGGTCTAGGGAACAAACTAAATACCTCCCCTTAAGGGGGGTGACCTGTTTTGGTTCTGTCCTTTTCTCTCTTTCCCTGGCTTGTATCCATTCGGCCCCATTCAATCAACTATTTTAAGACGTTTATCCCCATCTAGGTGTCGATTTCTTCCTGGCGAGCGATAGCGAGCCAGCATTATATTAAGAAATCCGGCTTCGCCGGAGACATTTTTCTATCGAAAAATGTACAAATTTAGCCTGCTGTCAACAAAAATAAAAAATATGCTGGCTCGCTACCGCTCACCGGTAAAAAATTGACACCTGAATGGGGATAAACGTCTGAAAAGCAGTAGGCTGAATGGGGCCAAATGGATACAAGCCAGAGAAAGATAGAAAAGGACAGAACAAACACAGGTCACCCCCCCCCCCCTTAATCTTGACCCCTTAACTCCTTATAACTCCTTATAACTCAACAATGAATACAAGCCATCGAGCTGACGTTTCAATCATTTGGGAAGAGTCCACCAATAAATAGGAGTGGATAATCACAGCCAGTTTGCTCTAAGTTACTACACAGAGGTCAGGGATCAAGATTTGTGTCAAGTTGGATGGTGTTACCTATAACCACAAGTCATAGTCTCTAGCTCACTCATTAAGGGGAGGTTTTTAGTTGATTCCCTAGACTTCCATCAAGCTTGAAATTACACCCCCTTGACCAAGGGCCCTTTCAAGATAAATTTGTAAATTTTTCGGTAGAAAAATGTCCCGGCCAAAGGCCGGTTACCCTTTAATTACAGGCTCGCTATCGCTCGCCAGGAAAAAATCGACACCTAAATGGGACGAAAGGTCTTAAGAGTGACATAAATGGGGTGAAAGTTCTTAAAATCGCCAAACTAATGGGGTGAACGTCTTAAAATCTCAAAAGCAATGGGGCTAAGCATGAGAGGGAGAAAGGGGTAAAGAAAAAAATCCCTCAAGTGGAAATCTCCCCTTAATATTCCTGGCCCTCCTCTATTTCTAACTATGAAAGTATAATTATCTCTGGAAACCAATTTATGAATATTACTATCTATGCATCAATTAAAAAAACTATATAGGTTATTCACAAAAAATCAAGTTTTATTCAATATCAATCAGATGGTTATAATTGCATGAAGAAAAACATACGGGGTCCACGAATTCTAGCAAGTGGGACAGAGAAAATGGCATCCGAGTGTATTTGATGCCCTGATTGTGCTTTGGCTGGTCCGAGAATGCAGCCCCATTTACCCTACTAATCTTGGGGTTGTGGTTGTTGTTGTTGTTGTTGTTCCCCAAGCTGCCTGGTCGAACAGCCCCAAGGCCCCGAGCAAGGCCAAGGCCATAACTGAGCGCCCCCCACAGAACCCTCCCTGCCGACCACAATAACGCCTGGGTGATGGGCTGGTCTATCAGAGTGAGAACTGAGCGATCTCTGCCATACCCATAGCTTACTCTGACTGTTCCTTTTACTTTTATATTTTCTAGATCTCAAGTGACGGCGTCTCGTGCGTGGATTGACCTCCCAATCTACCTAGATTGGAAGCCAAAGCATCACATTTTTCCTTTGCCCCTCAACTTTCTCTTCATAATTGCTGAGGGGCACAGGGCCCTGGGTGGGGCTTTGGTTTCCTGAGCGTTTCCGCACCCTCCTCAGCTCCCCGCCATGGAATGGCTTCGGTCACCCAGGCTTTATTGTGGTCGGCAGTGAGGGTTCTGTGGGGGCACACGGTTATGGCCTTGGCCTTGCTCGGGGCCTTGGGGCTGTTCGGCCAGGCAGCTTGGGGAACAACAACAACAACGCCTGGGTGACCGAAGCCAAGTCCATGGCGGGGAGCTGAGGAGGGTGCGGCAACGCCCGGGAAACCAAAGCCCCACCCAAGGCCCTGTGCCCTTTATTATACGAGTTTTCAATTGAAGATCGTGGTGTTTTCAGGAACGTGACCCAATCGTAAATCGAGGCGGGGTGTCAAACCGGAGCAATTTTGTTTGAAGACTTGAACGATTGTGAAAAGGAATACAATAACATTTATATGAAATAGCTTGGTTTTGGCCATTTTATCACTTCCGAAGACATACTTTGAACTATTAATCACAACTTTAGCTACTTATATACAATAATGAAGACTAATAAGAATGGACACGCCTTTCGTTTGACACCCTGATTATCGAGGGAGACCTAAGGCTATATACTACGTGGACTAACTTGGCAAATGCCGGGTCATGTTGGTGTTGAGCATCTAAGGTGCTGGAGGTGAAGAAGTCCTTTAGTACCGACGGCTCCGGAACAATACCCCCTCGGTGACCACGCCGACGCTTGTGTCTGAGGGAAAAGTGATGCACATTAACTCTTTCACGCTTTTATGATGCAGAGGTTGCCAGATTAGCAATAAGAAATAAGAGTTCTCTCACTCTTATAATTACCTCTCCAAAATTAGTTTTCTGCCCACGGCTAACTCAAAGACAATTGCAGAGGTTGAAGTAACTAAACTAAAGGTTTCTAAATACCCCTGATGGTAACAAAGGCTTTAAAGTATCCCTAATAGGCTCAACACAGCTAACTCAAAGACAACTGCAGAGGTTGAAGTAACTAAACTAAAGGTTTCTAAATACCCCTGATGGTAACAAAGGCTTTAAAGTATCCCTAATAGGCTCAACACAGCTAACTCAAAGACAACTGCAGAGGTTGAAGTAACTAAACTAAAGGTTTCTAAATACCCCTGATGGTAACAAAGGCTTTAAAGTATCCCTAATTGGCTCAACACAGCTAACTCAAAGACAACTGCAGAGGTTGAAGTAACTAAACTAAAGGTTTCTAAATACCCCTGATGGTAACAAAGGCTTTAAAGTATCCCCAATAGGCTCAACACAGCTAACTCAAAGACAACTGCAGAGGTTGAAGTAACTAAACTAAAGGTTTCTAAATACCCCTGATGGTAACAAAGGCTTTAAAGTATCCCTAATAGGCTCAACATTGCGTCATAAGCGTGAAAGGGTTAAACATTTGTATCTCATGTCTAAAGTAACCTCAGTTACCAGGGGTCGCTTGTTACTCAATCATAAATACAATCTATAGTGTGTGTGTGTGTGTGTGTGTGTTTTTTTTTTTTTTTTTTTTTTTTTTTAAACCTGGTGAATATTAACTTGCTCACTTTGGGCTAGAGAACTTAATTTTTTAGCTTAGTGTCTGATGGTTCTGTGTATTATATTTCTTGTGTTTGTGTTTTTCAACCGATTTCTTTTTATTCGGACACAATTCCATCAGCCAATAATCTCAAAGTAGAGTTATCAAGCCCAAATCAACCAAGTACAAATTCGGCAGGTTAAAAAATAAAGTAGATAATAAGTATTTGTATTGTATTATCAGTGGGTAAAAGCCGCTGTCACACGAGCGCTTTTTCCGTCAATTTTCCATGAGCAAGTATTTTCTCGTATTATTTCGGGACATTTTCGCGCTGGTATCGGCAACTAGACTGAAGGTAGATTATGTTAGGCGGCTGAATTATGAAGAAGTGTAATTTTTGAAGCTTGCAGACCATAATTGCTCGTAAAAATTGCTCGAAAAAGGGCTCGTGTGACTCCGGCTAAAGAAACTCTAAATTGTTAGCCTCAGGTCTGCCAATTAACAATTAACAATTATTAAGCATTACTCACCTACTGTCTATTGGGGTGAGGGCTGGTCCTATCCAGAGTGAGGTTTGGCATCCTCTACCCAACCATAGCCATTTCTGTCTGTCTCTTTGCCTGTACTACTTTTCCTACTTCCGGGGCGGGAGGCTAGGAATCCTCATCCCCTTGTAAAAATTGAACCTACTAGACGAGACAGAGAAAAAGGCGAGGGAACGCAAAGATGGTCCCGGACACTAAACATTGGAACTTTAAATGTCGTTTCTGTTCAGGTTCTGTTACAAGTCGGCCCACGCCCAGCTATAGGGTATGTGATAATAATAATAATAATAATAATAATAATAATAATAATAATAATAATAATAAAAATAATAATAATAATAATAATAATAATAATAATAATAATAATAATAATAAAAATAAAAATAAAAATAAAAATAAAAATAATAATAATAATAATAATAATAATAATGTAATAATAATAATAATAATAATAATAATAATAATAATAATAATAATAATAATGTGCCTGGGTATAATTATACACTCATGCTATGTCGTACTGGAGGAACAGTCACTCACTCTAAAGCCGGTATCACACGAGCGCTTTTTCACTCAACATTTATCCTCAACACTGGTCTGGCAGCTTGTGAGGTCAACATTAAAACTATTTCGGTCACCTAAATTCATCTACCATCAGTCTAGTTTCCGATACCAGTGTAAAATATTCCAGAAATGTTACCAGAAAAATGTTGATCATCGAATGTTGACTATAAAAGCACTCGTGTGATACCGGCTTAAACTACAGTTCACTGGAATCTTACAAAGCTAAATCATGTTCTCTCTCTCTCTCTCTCTCTCTCTCTCTCTCTCTCTCTCTCTCTCTCTCTCTCTCTCTCTCTCTCTGGGTCAGTAAATAAAGCTTAATAAATAAAGTTACCCACCTTTTAATTCTTGTCTCTGGTCCGACATGTTGAACAGCCAGTCCCGCCGCTCTCACCACATCCAGAACAGTGTGGTTACCCAAGAAATGACCTGTGGAGAGAAAATGGGGGGTGTTAGGTTAGCTGTAAGAGCAGGGAACACCTTAATATTGACAAAGAAATGGGGCGAAAGGTCTTAAAATCAATAAACTAATGGGGTGAACATCATAAAACCTCAAAACTAAACTTTAGGGAGAAGAGGGTTTTAGGCTAGCTATAAGATCAGGAAAGGACTTAAAATTGACAAAAAAATGGGGCGAAAGGTCAAAGAAATGGGGCGAAAGGTCATACAAATGTGGAGAAAAGATGGGCTGTTATACCTTGTTCCCAATATATAGGCCAGAAATCGTGAACCCTAACCTCTGTAACTCCACAAGGGCTAGAGCAAATGGGCTGTTAGTTTCCACACCTATTCCCTGGCTAACCCTTCCCAAATGGTAGAAATATTAGTTTGATTACTACAGTCGTTTGGGAATTATTGAGGTTAATGTTCAAGTGTGTTATCAATTTTAAAATGATCATGGAACTAGTCTTCCTCGTTTAATAAGTAACACCCCGTTCTTAACATTAATCATCAATTACAAACCCCAATGTACTTGAATACACTAATGAAAGCATATGGTCCTCCCGGGATTCCAACTCGGGACACCATACCCAGAACATAAGCACCTAAACCATTACACCACCAACACAGACGACATAATTAAGAAACATTGAGCACAGTATAGGTAGTTGAAGGACCAGTGCCTGAGAAGTAAATTAACTTGTAGGAGTCAAATGAAGAGGTAAATCTATACAAAAAGGTTCTTTACGATTACGCAAAACAAAAATATATATATATATAATATATATATATATATATATATATATATATATATATATATATATATTGAGAATATATCACAAATACACGTGAGCCACTAAATGTTTCTAGTCTCTCAGTGGGGATCGAACCATCGACCATCAGAACGATAGCCGACGCTTTAATCAATTACACCACGGCAGTCTAAAAGACACTCAGCCTTCTATCCTATTTATGTTAGGGAGAAGGGAAACCCACTAGGCGAATATATTTCAATTCAAACCTAGTTGTAGGATCCATATTTCCAGAATACCATACACGGATATTTGAGTGTCCCGACGCAACTCGGGTTGAAATTGATTTCATTTAATTCTACCCACAAAGCATGAGTTACAAATATTGAGAATATATCACAAATACACGTGAGCCACTAAATGTTTCTAGTCTCTCAGTGGGGATCGAACCATCGATTGATTAAAGCGTCGGCTATCGTTCTGATGGTCGATGGTTCGATCCCCACTGAGAGACTAGAAACATATATATATATATATATATATATATATATACAGTATATATATATATATATATATATATATATATATATATATATATATATATATACTGTATATAAACATATATATATATATATACCCGGTATATAT
>JBAKBP010026701.1:0-31293 GCA_037953745.1 Lithodes maja | reverse complement strand
GTGGTCTTGCCACTGGCCTGGTAATCCAAAGGTCCCGGGTTCAAATCCCGATGTATCAATGGGAAGATATTATTGGGATGGAATTTGTGCTGTACCTAGTATCAGTGCATTACCACAAGCCCACCGAAACGTCAATAAAATACCCTCATTGTTCCCTGATTAAATAGCACTGTATGAATATTCCCATATTCAAAATATGCTATAGGGGTGCAATGCCTGGTGAGTTATATGCTCAACAGGTGGCGTTGTGTGTGTGTAAGTGTGAGAGTCCGAGTGTAGGGAGCGAGACAGTGAAGCACAGGAACGAGGTGGCTTCAGAGATGGGGTCGTTTCGGGCCATGAGTGAGCACCGTGCCTCATGTGAAGGCAAGATGGCAGGTGCTCGTTGTACTCTACGTGCTTCACATGTCTCACTCTCTAGACTGGAACAAGACCTCACGGGCTTCACTGTTCATTGTAAAGCGGTGAATGTTAAGGCTCTCAGCCTATGCCCGAGAGGAAGTAAGTTGGAATATAGAAAAAAAAAAAAAAAAAAAAAAAAAAAAATGTATTTATTTACTCATGTAGTTTTTAGCTTCCTCCCTAGACCTCCATCAAGCTTTTAAAAAAACACTCCCTATATCTCCTTTCAAGATAAATTTGTACATTTTTCGGTGGACAAATTTCCCGGCCGAAGGCCGGTTCCTTCTAAAATTACAGGTATCGCTCGCCAGGAAAACATCGACACCTAAATGGCAAGAAATGTCTTAATGTTGACAAGGAAATGGGGCGAAAAGTCTCAAAATCGCCAAACTAATGGAACGCACATCTTAAAATCTCAAAAACTAATATGCTAAACATGAAGGAGAAGGGGGTCCAGAAAAAGCGACTACCTCCCTCATAACCTTTGCCCTGAGTTGACGGTGTGTGTGTGTGGGGGGTGGGGGGGGGGGGCCTCTGTGTGTGTTTGTGTGTTTCTTACTTAGCTACCTCCACGCCATTTTATTTAGCTGAAGGAGGACATGTAAAGAGTCGAGGAGAATAAAGGGAGGTTCATTTTGCAGAGAGTCGTTTTTGGGCAACATGATAGGTGCGTGTGTTATGGCTGAAGGATATTGACAGTTTATTCTGGCTGTCATTAGACGATTTTATCCAGTTTAAGAAGGATCTCTGGGTAGCATAAGGGTACAGACTAGCTCAATTAACCCTCTGACTTCTATATATATCCTTCCTAATCTAATTAGTTTGGCGATTTTAAGACCTTTCGCCCCTTTAGGTGCCCATTTTTTCCTAGCGAGCGATAGCGCGCCTGTAATTTTGGAGGAACTCGGCCGGGATATTTTTCTACCGGAAAAATGTAAAAATTATCTTGAAGGGGGGTCTAGGGAGTGTTTTTTTTTCTTCTAAGCTTGATGAAGGTCTAGCGAGGAATGTATAAATAAATAGACTCAGAATAATGACCATTCGATAGTAGTACAGTACTTACAGCTACCGGCCCATTTGCTTCAGTAGCCAACCTCAATGACACAATACACCAGATGCTTCGGAACTCGGCTTCAGGGGAGGATAGTTGTTGCCTTTTTTGGACTCCCTTCTCCCTCATGTTTAGCCCCCATTAGTTTTGAGATTTTAAGGCGTTTGCCCCGTTAGTTTGGCGATTTTAAGACACTTCGCCCAATTTCTGTCAAGACCTTTCGTGCCAATTAGATGTCGATTTTTTCATGGCGAGCGATAGCGAGCCTGTAATTTAGGAGGAACCGACCTTCGGCCGAGACATGTTTCTACCCATAAATGTGCACATTTATCTAAAAGGGGAATCTTGGGGATTTTTTTTTTTTTTTTTTTTTTAAAGCTTGACGGAGGTCTAGGGAAGAAACTAAAAATAATAATAAATTAATTAATAAATCGACCAATAAATAAAGCCTTCCCCCCTTAAAAAGTAAACCAGGGGGGGGGGGGGGGGGGATAATGTAATGGAGGAGAAGGGTGAAGGTTGGTGTTTAAGGGATCAAAGTTGATATTCAGATTGGAGTAACCTTATTAATGTTCACGATTGCACATATTTAATGAATACAAACAGTAAAAACGTATTTAGTCCACATGGCTACATTTTACTTATTGTTAAGCATAAGGGGGTGGCTGAACTATGAGGAGTGAGTGTACACATGGGGAAGGCCCAGACTGTGAGATGCTGGAGACTGATTGTGCAGGCCAGTCACGGAATAGGCTAATATAGGTGGTAGGGGGGGGGAGGGGTTGTGATGGTCCATACTCACCCCTCATGCCTCCACATCTCTCGCTCGCTCGCTCGCTCGCGCTCTCTCTCTCTCTCTCTCTCTCTCTCTCTCTCTCTCTCTCTCTCTCTTTCCACACCTGTTACGCCATTAGAGACTGAAACCTCAGAACTCGCCTGGTCCTGATGAGGTATATGCTAGAGTATTAAAATAATGCAGAGATGAGTTACTGTAATTTACCCATTAACAATTATATTTAACAATTCATTAGAAACAGGTTTAGTTCCAGAAGCTTGGAAGCTTGCAAATGTAGTTCTGATCTTCAAAAAAAGTGATAAATCAATAGCATCCAATTATCGTCCCATTAGTCTCACATCAATCATAGGAAAGTTGCTAGAGTCAATTATTAGTAGGGAAATTAGAAACCACTTAGAATCATTTAACTTTATCAATTCTTCTCAGCATGGATTTACTCTGGGACGTTCTTGCCTTACTAATTTGCTTAGTTTTTTCTCAGAGGCATATGAAGCAGTAAATAATGACAAGTCATATGATATAATATAGTTATATTTCAGTAAAGCTTTCGACAGAGTCCCTCATGAGAGATTGATGAGAAAAGTTGAGGCGCATGGAATAGGTGGGGCGTTGTTGGAATGGATTAGGTCATGGTTAATTGGTAGGAAGCAGAGAGTCAGCATAAATGGCATTAAGTCAGAATGTGGAGCAGTCATAAGTGGTGTCCTTCAGGGATCTGTATTAGGTCCTCTGTTGTGTGTTATATACATAAATTACCTTGATTTACGTATAACTAGTAGGATAAGTAAATTCGCAGACGATACCAAAATGGGGACAAAAGATAGATTCAGATAGCGACATAGAGTGCCTCCAAAGGGATCTAGATACCTTACACGAATGGCCTGCATTCCTGTGTACACTTCCTTGTATTATACTTTGAAGGCCTCATTATACACGCAAACTGCTACCCCTTTACCTGTTATTAAACTACCCCACCTGTATGCACCATCTCCTCCACAACACCACTAGCACCTATTTACCCACCACCACCACCATCACCACTAGCACCTCTTTACCCACCACCACCACCATCACCTCCACACCACCACTAACACCTCTTTACCCACCACCACCACCATCACCTCCACAACACCACTAGCACCTCTTTACCCACCACCACCACTACAACACCACTAGCACCTCTTTACCCACCACCACCACCGCAAAATCATCATTGCACCTTATTTCGTCACCACCAACACCATCCCTACACCTTATTTCGTCATCACCACAACTACATCACAACACCACCACCACCATCACCGCAACACCATCCCTACACCATATTTCGTCCTCACCACAACTACATCACAACACCACCACAACCACCACTGCAACACCATATTTCGCCATCACCACCACTATATCACAACACCACCACAACCAACATTACAACCGCAACAATTCCCCTACACCTTATTTCGTCACCACCACAACAACTATATAAGAACATAAGAACATAAGAAAATGGGAGTCTGCAGAAAGCCGACTGGCCCAAGCAAGGCAGATCCCTGTCCCACACAACCCCAATTCAATTACAAAGCCCAATTATAGGCTTCACACTCTAATACCCTGAGGATCATCTTACCAAAACGGTTAGAGATCAACGCAGGATTATAGGGGTCTGCAGAGCGCTGATTGGCTTAACCCGGCTGATCCCCCTTCACACCCAACCCTTCTCGTCCATATGCTTATCCAATTTTATCTTAAAGCTCCCTACAGTTTTAGATCCCACTATAGCACTTGGTAGTCCATTCCACCCATCTACAACTCTGTTACCAAACCAATATTTGCCTATATCTTTTCTGAAACGAAATTTATCTAATTTGAAACCATTGGTACGAGTTCTTTCGCTATCACTGAGCTTTAGTACATTTGTCATGTCCCCTTTGTTAATCCCACTAACCCACTTGAACACCTCTATCATATCCCCTCTAACTCTGCGTCTCTCTAACGAATGTAAACCTAATTTCTTCAACCTTTCTTCATACGAAAGATTTCTAATATTATGGATCATTTTTGTCATTCTACGCTGTACTCTCTCCAATGAATCTATGTCCATTCTGTAATAAGGACACCAAAATTGGACAGCATAATCCATATGGGGTCTCACTAATGACAAGTAAAGTTTTAAGATAACATCAGCAGTTCTGTTACTCACACTCCTAGAGATGAACCCGAGAATCCTGTTTGCCTTATTACGAACGCTTATACACTGTTTTCTAGGCTTCAAATCATTGCTAACAAACACACCTAGATCTTTCTCGCAGTCTGAATTTTCTAATTCTAAATTAGCTAGTGTATATTTAACATTTGTTTGCATCTTCCCTATCTTTAATACCTTGCATTTATCAATGTTAAACTTCATCTGCCAATTTACTGACCATTCATGTAAGGTATCTAGATCCCTTTGGAGGCACTCTATATCGCTATATGAATCAATTGATCTCCCTATTTTAGTATCGTCTGCGAATTTACTTATCCTACTAGTTATACCTAAATCTAGGTCATTTATGTATATAAGAAACAACAGGGGACCTAATACCGATCCCTGGGGGACACCACTTTTGACTGCTCCCCATTCTGACTTGGTACCATTTATGCTGACTCTCTGCTTCCTACCAATTAGCCATGACCTAATCCATCCTAACAACGCCCCACCTATTCCATATCACACCACCACAACCACCACTGCAACACCATCACTACACCTTATGTTGTCTTCACCATAACTATATAACAACACCACTGTCACCTTAACACCATTACTCACCACCTCAAGACTAACCCTATCATCACATAACATCAACAATAACAACAACAACAACCAACTACACTCACTACCATCAACCACTATCATCACTAACACCAACAGCAACCACTATCACCACCACCAACAGCAGCCACTATCACCATCAACACCACCACCAACAGCAGCCACTATCACCATCAACCATTATTACCACCATCACAACTAGCCACAATCACCACCACCAACAGCTACCACTATCACCATCAACCACTACCACCATCAACCACTACCACCATGGCACCATCAGAATTTGTTAACAGACAACCTCTGTGATGGTTAGTATGTTAGTTATTAGCTAGTTAGTAATTATAAATGAATCCATTAAACACTACCCAGACTATCCTTCGAGCTTGGGGAAAAAAAAAAAAAAAAGAGAGAGAGAGAGAAAGAGAGAGAGAGAGAGAGAGAGAGAGAGAGAGAGAGAGAGAGAGAGAGAGAGAGAGAGAGAGAGAGAGAGAGAGAGAGAGAAAAAACAAAAATCCCCCTCGCCCCCTTCTAAGCTAAAGGTCGATCTCACACCTTTGGCTCTTACTCCTATTATTTATAAGTGATATGTGATGATCTCGGCCATGCACAGAGCTGCAGGCGGTTCATCAGAGGGGTTAGTAGATTGGTCCAATATTAACCCTTTGCAGATCCGATACGCATTTCTTTTCTATTTTCTGGCTATTATTAGACGATTTTACTCAGATTAGGAAGGGTATGTGGAAGTCACAGGGTTAAATGAGATAGTCTTTACCCATTGAATAACCACAGATCCTTCCTAACTGTCTAAAATCGTCTGATGATAGCCAGAATATACTGTCAAAATGCGTCACAAGCTTCAAAGGGTTAACTATTATCAAAATTACCTTACCATCGCAAATATTAAGGATCATTACCACCAATATCAACCACCAATATTAAGTACCATCATCACCAACAATCACCATCATCAGTATCAACTATAAATACCAGTACCAACCACTATTACTACTGTAATTCTCAAGCATCACCACCAACAAAAAACACAATCACCACCAACCATCATCACCATTAACACCACATTCATCACCATCCACCACCACCAACAACTACCATCACCACTACCAACAACAACCATCACCACCACCAACCATCACTATCACTAACCACCATCACCAT
The DNA here is from genome assembly GCA_037953745.1 of Lithodes maja. Lineage (NCBI taxonomy): Eukaryota > Metazoa > Arthropoda > Malacostraca > Decapoda > Lithodidae > Lithodes > Lithodes maja. The sequence goes on along the minus strand of JBAKBP010026701.1, from coordinate 25,050 downwards.
TAACTCCACTTTCATCACCATCACCACCCACCATCACAACCAACCAACATCACCACCAACAACAACCACAATAACCACGGGTGAGGGGTGGGAGCATTGGCCCGGGGGTGTAAGCCTGAGGGCTGATGATTCCCTCCCCCGCTGCCCTCTCAGAGACATATTTCCTCTCACCATGGCCTGTTCGGGGGCCCGAGCATCTGGCACGGCTTAGTTCAACCGGACTTGGGACTGCTCGGCCAGACAGTCTGGGGAACTACACCAACAACAACAACGACAACAACCATCATCATTAACATCACCTTCATCTCCATCAACAATCATCACCACCACCAACCACCGGTGACCAACCAACCACCATCACCACCACAAACCACCATAACCACCAACAACCACTAACACCACCAAACGCCATCACCATCACCAACACCACCACCACCACCACCAAACACCATCACCACCATCGCACCAGCAGAACTTGTTGACAAATGGTGAATGTTGCAAGACCTTGGCCGGGGTACTCCAGGGTCCCGTCAATCTGTTCACTTCCAGGCACTATAGACCCTACTATGAGGACCCCGGCGACGCACATGGCTGCTAGCGGACCCGGAGCACCGCAAAGTATCCCCTTGGGTGTGTTAATATCGTCTGGCGGTAGCAGTGGGTGTGTTAGGAGAGTTACCTGGGTGGCCACTGTGGTGTGAGGTCTCCTGGCTGGGTCGGGTGGGTCGGGTGGGTGGTCACTACACTCTCACCTCACCTCCACACACCCTGCAGTAAACATATGCTAGACAACTGCTCATATGGCTGTGCTTGTGTACTCAACCTTTAACTGTGTTGGTGTAGATGCTTATGTTCTGGGTGTGGTGTCCCGAGTTCGAATCCCGGGAGGACCATATGCTTTCATTAGTTTATTCAAGTACATTGGGGTTTGTAATGAATGATTAATGTTAAGAACGGGGTGTTCCTTAATCCTTTACTTAACCGTTAACTGTCTTGATGGTGTAATGGTTTGAGTATTTAAGATCTGTATGTGGTAACCCAGGTTCGAAACCCGGTATGATCACATGCTTTCATTAATTTCATTGGAAGGTGTTTGGTGTTGGGAATGAAATTAATATATTAGATTATCCACTATTAACCTTTGTTGGATACGGGGACGCATTTCTTTTCCATTATTTGGTTGTTATTAGACGATTAAATTCTGATTTGGATGGGACTATGGAAGACGGGGGTTTAATTGAGATAGTCTTCACCCTTTTCATTCCCCCAGATCCTTCCTAAGCTGTATAAATGCATCTAATGATAGCCCATTAATTTGGCAATTGTAAGACCTTTTGCCCCATTTATTTGTCAATATTAAGACCTTTCGTTCCATTTAGGTGCCGATTTTTTTCCTGGCGAGCGATAGCCAGCCTGTAATAAATACATAATAAATACATAATACATAATAAATACATAATAAATACATAATACATAATACATACAATACATAATAAATACATAATACATAATAAATACATAATAAATACATAAGTAAATTGACCAACAAATATACCCTTCCCCCCTTAACATGACATTGTTTATGAGGAAGTTTGTCAGCGAACAAGTGTTGTTAACTCTCATTCCATCCACTATTTGTAATTATACTCTCATATACCTAGGATTATCAACTCCCTCCCCCCTCCCCTCTCTCACTCTCACCCCCCCCCCTATCTCTCTCCCTTTCACTCTCACCCCCCCCCCTCTATCTCGCTCACTCCCTCTCTCTCTCTCTGAGACTCTCTCTCTCCCTCTCACTCACTTTCACCCCACTCTCTCTCTCTCTCTCACGCACTCACTCTCTATTTCTCGCTTTCGCTCTCCCGCTCTCTCTTTCTCTCCCTCTCACTCACTCACTCACTCTCTCTCTCTCTCGCCCTGTTAAAAAAAATAGTGTTATGCCGCCACTGATACCCTGCACTGATAATAGTTGGAACGTGGGTAGGGAGTTCCATGGTGGCAGTGTGTGTGTGTGTGTGCGTGTGTGTGGTGTGCGTATGTGTGTGCGTGTGTGTGGTGTGCGTATGTGTGTGTGCGTGTTTTGTGTGTATGTGTGTGTGTGTATATGTATCGTGTGTGTGTATGAGTGTGTGTGTGTGTGTGTATGTTATGTGTTGTGTGTATGTGTGTGTTTGTGTGTTTATCCGTGTATGTTATGTGGGTGTCCGTTGACACAGGTAATAATAAGCCTTCTTCTAACAACCAATCAAACACAAAAAAAGACGTGCAGGCTGATTTCGAAAGTTTTAAATATTTCGAATGTAAAACTTCACAAGCCTGTACATTTCCAGGAATCATTACATTATATAATACGAATCTAAATATTGTAATTAATAAAACAAAACATTAAGAAAGCACACACATGAAATATAATATAGACCGAAATTTTGACCACGCCAATCAATAAGTAGTGGGTACAGAACACTTCACAATGTAATTATTATGTAAGTATGTAATTACTATACTAAAACTGTATGTATGTAACTGTATGTATGTATGTAACTGTATGTATGTAACTGTAAGTGTGTAATTACTATACTAAAACTGTATGCAGCTTGCAGAAGTACACAAATAACCATAGATCGTTATACGACAAAGCTAATATTGACAGACTTTAGATTATGCTTTGTTAAGAAATACAAACTATATAACACACACTTCTGTACCACACACACATATATCCTGGCAAAACAACATAACGAAAGACAGTCGTTCAGTGAGAGATATTGAAAACTAAAGTGAAGTTAAGGGGAGATGGTTCATTTTTTGGTTGATTTTTTTTATTTACGTTTTTAGTTTCCTCCCTAGTCCTCCATCACACTTTAAAAAACATCCATTAGATTCCCCTTCTAGATTTATTTGTACATTTTCTTTCAAAATTACATGCTCACTATCGTTCCCCTGACATTGACACCTAAATAGCACGAAAGGTTTAAATATTGACAAAGAAATGGGGCGAAAGGTCTTAAAATTGACAAACTAATGGAGCAAAAGTCTTAAAATGTCAAAACTAAAGGGGCTAACCATGAGGGAGAAGGGGATCTAGAAAAACAACCCTTCTCCCCTTAAGAAGTTAAGTGACAAATAACCAGATTATATACAACAGGTCTGAAGAGTGAGGAGAAAGAACAAAGATGGCTATACTCTGTTGCATTTCATCTGGCAGTAAATTGAATCCCTTAAGGGGGTAGTACTCGCTTTTTCTGGACCCTCTTCTCTCTCATGTTTAGCATATTAGTTTTAAAATGTTAAGACGTTCGTTCCGTTAGTTTGTCGATTTTAAGACCTTGCGTCCCATTTCTTTATCGATATCAAGACCTTTCGTGTAATTTAGGTGTCGATTTTTTCCTGGCGAGCGATAGCGAGCCTCTAATTTTAGAAGGAACCGGCCTTTGGCCGTGGCATTTTTCTACCGAAAAATGTACAAATTTATCTTGAAGGGGAGTCCAGAGGGTGTTTTTCTAAGCTTGATGGAGGTATAGCGAGGAAACTAAAATATAAATATATAGATAAATATGTAGACCAAAACCCAAGCACTACCCCTTAACAGCTAATTTCTCGATACTTAATGGAACAAATATTGAACCACTTTGTCTCTGCATCATACTAAGACCAAGTTTATACAATTAGCACCACATTTCACAACAAAATCTTCAAAATATCTGATAAATGTTGAGGGAAACTTTTTTCAATTTACCGTGAGTTGAAAAGAAACAGGTTATAGTGATAATAATGAGGTGAGGAGGGAAGACTATTACGGTGTTAAACGAGGGCAGGAGGAACACACTCACTTGAACCGAGACTAAACAACAACGAAGGGGGGGAGCCGTGGTAAACAAAGCATCACCACCCTCCGACCTTGCTAGCGCTTCCTCTCTCTCACCACCCATCTCTTTATATAGCCTAGCATACACCACCTGGAATAACACCATATATATATACAGTATATCACTATCTCATAATATTTTACCTGATAATTATTGTAGATATAATCTAATAGTACCGGTATTGATTATAGGCAATAAATTATCTAATTAATTGCATAATTATAATATATTATACAATCTAACACTTGCCTTTCTTTCGCAGTGTAATCGTACGACGGAGTGTGAATTCGTGCGAACCTACGAGGAGTCCAACTACGATACCCTCCAGAGCCGTCACTACCACGGACGATACCTGGCCATCACTCCCAAGGGCCGCATCAAAAGGGCTCGCTGGGTCAAAGGTCATCTAGGCAAGGAACACTTCTTCTTGTTCTCGTGGACGCCGCTACAGGAGGCAAGGCGCATCATTCAGAGTTACCAGAGGAGGCTTGTTGGCCGACCTCCTCAGTACTGCAAGGATTATAATGAATACAATACCACCAACACCGGGAGAGCCCATGGTGGTGATAGGGATGCTATTACTGTAGTACCAACGACCACTACACCCACTACAACTACCACTACAACTACTACTACCACCACTACTACTACCACCACTACAACCACACCACCCCCCACCACCACAACTACCACTACCCAACGCACACCAGTCCCCAAACGCTGTCGTACTGTTAGAGGTAAAAAACGGTGTCAAAGATGTAGAACAGTCAAAGGCAAGAGAAAGTGCAAGAAAAGGCAAAAGCGATGTAAAAATAAAAAGTGCCGAGAAAGGAGAAAACGAAGAGAAAGGGAGAAACGTAGAGGTAGAGAGGGTAAGAGGTCAGGGCAAAGTGGAGGGAGTGGTAAGAGGCCAGGGCAAAGTGGAGGGAGTGGTAAGAGGCCAGGGCAAAGTGGAGGGAGTGGGAGTGGCGCCAGAAACCGAGGAGAGCAAGGCAACTCCAGGGGGAATAATAATAACACTAGTGGCAGTGGCACCAAAGAGAGGCGTCAGCGGGGCCGGGCGACCAGTAACAGAGCCAGAAATAATAACCAGGAGAGGGAGGGCAGCGAAGGGGAGGCGGAATCACGGCAGCAAAGGAACCGGTCCAGATCTGGCAGCCGGCGACCCCAGCGCCCTGGTCAACAAGGAGCCAAAGATGGACAAAAGGGCAGAAGAACACGTCACCAGCGTCGGCGGCCGAATACCTCCCGCTCTCAGTCCGTCACCACTCCTGCCCCTGGCGATTCACCCGCCCCCACTACCCCACCCATTGTGCTGACACTGACGCCACCCCCTCAGCAGCCCTTTCCCCTGGCGCCCTCGTCCGCCCGCTCGTACCACGTCCGTCATCGTCACGATGGGCGGCGGCGGCGGCGGCCACGGGGGCACGGCTCCCCTCTCACCTCACGCCTTTAGTCTATATACTGCACCCATACCTTTTCTCTTGTACATAATAGTAAACCATATATGTAAATACCTACGTAATATATGTGCGAGAAAGGTCCACAAAGCGGGGATTTAAGTTATGTTATTTTATTTATTTATAAAATTCTACCCCCTGGAATCAAATGTTGACCACAATGTATGCGCTTGTCAATCTTAGTCAGTGTGCGAGGACTGAAGGAGGTGGTGGTGCCGACAGCCGCGACAATGGTGCTAACTTACCTACCGTGCCATACACACCTGGCATGCAATGTGCTGAAACTATTAACCCGAACACTATACCATGACGATACATTTACTTTGGTTCTGGGTCTTATTGGACGGTTTTATTTAGCCCCAACCTAACCAACTTATGCTCTTCAAAAAGTCAGCATTTTAAATTCTGGCATTCACTTCCCTAGAGTAGCTCTCCACCGTTATTCAATCAGAGTTCAAACCTAATTGTTGAACAAAATCATGAATAAACGACATCATAAGGTGCATGGACCTTGTTTATTTTTAACGTTGACTATTTTCTTCTATTCTTTAATGCTACAAAAAGATACAGCTTTTGCCTTTATGTATTTCTAGAGGTCCTTCCTAAGCTAAGTAAAACCGTCTAACGTTAGCCAGGACCCAATCCAAAATGCCACCGTCGTATGCGAGGGGTTGAAAAACATTGTCTTAGCAACATATCAGTGTCCTAGGTCAGTCACTTACGATAACTCCCATGGCGAGAACATGTGGAGCAAACCGCGGGATTTACACGAGTATTATATTTGTTTGCAATTTTTATCCGCAACTCACCTCTGGCAGTGTCTTTAGGGGGAGAAATTTCGGCTTAAGGGATTTTTTTCTGGACCCCTTTATCCCTCATGTTAAGCCCCATTGCTTTTGAGATTATAAGACGTTCGCCCCATTAGTTTGGCGATTTTAAGACCTTTCGCCCCATTTGTCAATTTTCAGACTTCATGCCATTTAGTTATCGATTTTTTCAAAAATTTCGATTGTTTCCCAAAATTGCCTCAAAATAGCTCACAATAGTCTCACAAGTCTCAAAATAATTTCACAATAGTCTCAAAATAATATCAAAATTGTCTCAGAATAGTCTCACAATAGTCTCAAAATGTTGCCAGAAAAAATTGCCGATAAACGTTGCCAGGAACAAGGTCTCGTGTACATCCGCCGTCAGTAGGTACGTGTGCCATATTAGGTAGTATAGAGGCGGCGTCACACGAGAGACCAATTTTCCGGCGATTTTTTTATTTTTTTTTTAGCCGACATGCGATTACGGCTTGAATTTCTTGGCTGCAGATACCGAAGTCAGCCACACGGATCGATCAACGCATTTTTTTTTTTTTTTTTTTTTAATAAATTGGAATTGGTGGTCGTTCGTAAATCAGGTAATTATCGGCAAAATTTACGAGAATGTGATGATATGCTTTAGCAAGATTCGGCTACAGGCCAGAAACAACACCCAAAATACTCCCTGTGTGACACCGCCTTAATTTAAGGGGGGATGATTAACTTTTTGGTCGATTTTGTTTTTGTTCATTTATATATTATTTGTCTAGTTTCCTCCCTAGACCTCCATCAAATTTAAAAAAAAAAACCCAGGATTCCCCTTCAAGATATGTTTGTAAAAAAAATCGGTAGAAAAATTTCCCTACAGACTTGCTATCGCTCTCCAGGAAAATAATCGACACCTAAATTACACGAAAACTCTTAATATTGACAAAGAAAAGGGGCAAAAGGTCTTAAAATCGCCCAACAAATGGGCTGAACGTCTTAAAATCTGATAACTAAAGGGGTTAAGCATGAGGAAGAAGGGGGACCAGAAAAATTACCCATCTCCCCTTAACAGTGATATAATATAAATTCATTGTCAGAAACGATAGATTGAAATCAAATACCCTGTGTTCTTCTCCAGTTATCAGAAAAGGAGAAGTGTTTTTGCGGAGACAATGGTAAAGTGAAAATCCCTCTTGATAATGCTGTGAGGAGGTACAGTGAAAAGGGAAATTAGTGCTAGAAATATATAAATGCTAAAGTGAATAATTAAGGTGTCGTAATCATTAAGGAGGAGATTAAGTGTTGCAGTGCTACCTTTCATATGCTTACACTCTAAAAAGATATTGGTGTGAAAAGGGTATATAAACTATCCACAACAATTCATCCATTTACAGGTGGCAACAAAACCATCTTATACCGTTAGAAAGGTAAATCACTATCAAATTTATCAATAAACCCAAGGATCTTATATACCTTCTTCATGCCATTTTTATTCCCTCGATTATCTTTTTTGTTTTTTTTTCAGTGTAGCTTTCCCAAAATGCGTATCGCCCAACGAGCCTCAAATGTGGAAGCTGAATAGTTATTTCTAGCCAGTGTTAGTCAGCTGCTGTTCTGCCTCACAACGAACATCACCACTTGAGAATTTCGGGCTCTGAGGACGTTGGAGGAGCTGTAGACATCGGTATTTATCAGATTTCCAACTACAATACAAATGTAGGACATATATAAATACATAGAGTAAAATTCAACAAACTTTGTATCCATTGCACTCACATTTGCTTTTAATTTCTGCTAATTATCGATGATGTCTACGGTTCCCACTTCCTTTCTGCCAGAATCTTGCAAGTGAACAATGACCAAGCCTCAGCTGCAACAGAACTATACCTCCTCCTCCTCTTGCTCACAATACAGCTTCCGGGCCAACAGAGCCATAGCTGTGTTTATGGAGGCTACTTATGTCACTCTGTCCTTGTACTGCCTGGGTCAAGATTGTTGCGCCAGGTAGCATCAGGAATCAGGACCCGGATACTTAAAACATATCCATGTAGTCGTTCCATCTTGAGAGCTGATGTCGAAGCTCCCGAGGCAACGATACTCAAAACTTTGATTATTAAATTACAAGTGCCTAGTTTTATAAAAAATTAACGAGTTACTCTATATACAATCAAATAATCTGTCATTGTTGCAAGTCAGTTGTGGCTCATACCATGGTTTAACTAAGACCACTTTGAGTATCCGGACCCAGGACGTTTGCTGAAGCAGCCTTGACACCAGCGGCAGTACAAGATCATAACGAGTGACACCACAGTTTTGCATAAGCGTCAAGTGTGGTCCATTGCTGCGTGTAATGGTCCGGCACTATACACGCCCACACCCCCGCCACCCTGCCCCTCTTGTCCCCGCCCGGGTACTGATGTTGCTCACGGGCATGACCGGGCCCCGCGCCCCGCTCTCGCCTGTATCCACCAGGGCGACCCTCACCTCAGTCTAGTCACACACGTCTTCTGAGGGTCGCCTTTACTAGAACGTCACCTGTTGCCCTGCTCCTCATCTACCCTCACACACATCTCTCCAACAATGAACTAACTCCTTTGTATTAGTAGTTTACTTTTAAAGAAATGCATTCTCTTGTACTGAACAAAATTGGTTATGCACCAGTAATAATCCTAGAATAACTCACTTTTACTTATTTAGAGAATTACAGGTCAAGAGGAGGAGCAGGGCAAATTCCTTGCCTCTTTGTGTAGCTTATAACCAGCGAGCACCTTGCCAGCGTGCCTACTGTATATCTCCACACTGTATAATCTACCCTTATCAGTGTAAACTGTGTAATGCTCAGATCCAATCAAGTCCATCAAACAATCTACATCAAAACTAAGCTCCACAACATGCTAAATGAGTTTTTAAAAAATTTGAATCTTGTTTTTTCAGAAGAGTTACAAGACTATCTTGCAGTTTAGGTGTTATCGAGATGTCCGAGCAGACGAGTTAATAGAGTTAATATGCATGATTGATGCAATATGTGGTACACGAGTATTAACTAACGTAATGATATACTGTACATTATAGTAATGTAAATACACTCATGTAACTTAGACATTGGAATTGTGAAAATGCTCGTGACCACAAATGGAACACCAACCCTCGAAAAATGTGAATGTTTATAAGTATTTAACAATAGAGCTTTCAAACTACACCAATATACACAGTCATAATAAAAATTAACCAACTTCCACTTGTTGTGTGGCCACATCACCTACTTACAAAGACTTGGTAGTATAAGTGTGTAGGACTGTAGGTGTAATATGATAAACATTCACTTCATCTAACATGAAAACCAGATAAAATGAGGTTTGAATTGTTATACCGTCATATGTAAGAATTTATGTTAGTTTAATGTTTTACAAATGTGTCACATCATGTTTACATTCTTAAAGCGTGTTTATGCTTAGTATTATAATAATCTATCTACACTACAAGCTAGAGAGAATCAGCAGTATATTGTACTGCACAAGTTCAAATGATGATACATGTAACAATATACAAGAACCATTAAACATTATGTAGTCAACACAGAGCAATAGCCATTGGAATAAAGTCACATGTTCTGCTTAAGGGGGTACTACTCGCTTTTTCTGGACCCCCTTCTCCTTCATGTTCTCATGACACATGAATATACTCATGTGTTGAGTATATTCATGTGGTCTGCCAACAATCATGTGTTGAGTCTTTTGTTTAATGTGGCTCGTATTATGCTTGGATGAAACTTCATAGGAATGGTCAAAAATAGTCTTCAGAAACATGCAAACAAAACCTTCACATTCCATAATAATCACAGTTGTTTCAAAACATTATCTGCATGTAACATCCTTGTCACTAATGTGTTATGCTACAACTTTACCCACTACATTTACAGTCGTGAGCACCTCTTGATGTGAGTCAGGTATATTTATGAATTAAACCAATAGAGGATAATACATTTTGAAGTTATGAAGATGGGCCACTGCTTTTGTCCGTGGGTGTACGTTCATGTCTATCACGTTCCACCTGTTTAAGGGGGGTGACCTGCATTTGTTCTCTCCTTTTCTCTCTTTCTCTGCCTTGTATCCATTCGGCCCCATTCAACCTACTGTTTTAAGACGAGTATCCCCATCCAAGTGTCAATTTCTTCCTGGCGAGCGATAGCGAGCCAGCATTGTATGGAGAAATCCGGCTTCGCCGGAGAAATTTGTCTATTGAAAAATGTACAAATTTAGCCTGGTGTCAATAACTTTTGTTTTTAAATATGCTGGCTCGCTATCGCTTGCCAGGAAAAAATCGACACTTGGATGGGGATAAGCGTCTTAAAACAGTAGGCTGAATGGGGCCGAATGGATACAACCCAGAGAGAGAACAAAATAAACGCGGTGGGCTTCCTTAACCTGATCGCAAGATATGGTGAATTTGGCAATAGTTTACATGTGTTTGTGTGTTAATGACTATCACCTACTTAAATCGTCAAGCCTCTCTTTATGTAAATCAAAATACTCCTAAAGTTAATCCACCTCAAAAGTCAGATGGACCAAGGCAGACCTTTTGCCAACTGTACCTATCTCAGATACTTACTGGGTAATCTATGACTATACCCTCCCTGCTTTATATACCAATATCCTATATGAATCATCTCAGAGTGAACCGCCACAGTTTATTTACACATCGCATATTTAATAAAAAACATTATACAAACTAAGCTGATATTGTATTTGTAAACACTCTCATTAGTCCACCTGTACAAAATCTATTCACACCTGTGTTAACAAGAGTTAAGGGGAGATGGGCGTATATATTTGTTAATTTATATATGTTTTTTTATTATTTTATTAGTTTCCTCCCTAAACCTCCATCAAGCTTAAAAAAACACCCGCCCAAGACCTTCCTTCAAGATAAATTTGGAAATTTTTCGATAGAAAAATGAGACCGAAAGCCGAAGGCCGAAGGCCGGGTTCTGTTGAATTACAGGCTCGCTATTCCTCGCCAGCAAAAATCGACACCTAAATGACAAGAATAGTCTTAATATTTTCAAAGAGATGGGGTCTTAAACTCGCCAAACTAATGGGCCGAACGTCTTATAATCTGAATTTTTTTTTTCTATGTGATTGAGGGACGCAAAGGGCATAACTGCCTATAGCGAGTGCCTCCCCCATAGTTGAAAGAGTGACAGGGCCAAAATCAAGGGACGTTCGAGCCAAAATGCCTGGACACACGGAGTTTGAAGCAATTTAAGTCATTGGAAGAGGGAAAGACTGATTCTGGGAGAGAGTTCCAGAGCTCAGCTGTTGAGTAGAAGAAAGTTTGAGAGTAACGTTTCACTCTTGGGTTGGAGCTAAGCATGAGGAAGAAGGGGGACCAAAGACATTACACGGCCTATCTCCCCTTAAGCTATTTTATAATACAGGCATCTTTATTGTATACATTTGTTGAACAGCTGATATAGTCGGAAAAACTTAATGTAGACCCAAATATCAAAGTTATGATGTCTTTTTTGGTCTTGATTATAAAAGTTCACACATATAATATTGTATGAGGATCATCCGAGATATATTGTCAGGAATACTTATTACTAAAGATATTGTTCTACATGGCAAATATCATTACTAAAATTATCAAATTCAGAGTCTGCGATAGTTTTTCAAGAATTGTGTATTAAAGTTGATTTCAGTAGCCTCAGAACTGTAAAAAAAAATCGTACTATAATATGAGTAATAACTTATTGCAATATATAATATAACTCATCCCGAAGTGGCTATTGTGAAATATGTATGACTAAAATATATGGACCAACTGTTTATAGCAAAAAAATAATAACATTTTAGTTGCCAAGAATCAAAATATACTTATAGCAGAACGAATGTACTACAACATCCAATTATGAGTGATATTATTTAAAAGGTTTACTTCAATTTGCTCAACATATCGAAGCAAATACGATTTGTTTTAGGAGGAGGAGGTTATACAATTGTTTTGTGTTTATAATTATTGTTGTCAATTAAATCTACTATATCAAACAATAAGAAACTTTGGGGAACAGGATTACTAGGAAGTCATGTTATAGGACACTAAGTAGTACTTCAAATGTAGTAATTTGTATGCTATATTGTAAATTATAGTGTTTAAATACGATTGTGTACACGAACAGTTTATAATATGACAAATCAACACGTTTAGAAATTCCTGTCACTGTCTTTCACAAGTAATGTGTGGATTATTTCGTAGGATACAAGGCCATTATTTGTATATAATGGGTGAACGTTCTCTAATCAATCAACTGATCCACCGTTACCCATCCCCGTTCCTTCTCTTAAATAACTGCTTCAATATATAAAACAAATTTCATTATATCCTCAAAGCCACATATGCATATGTTCTTCCCTCATCAGCACAATCCTGTACCATTGTAGGACAAAATACACCGGTATAAATGTCACAGGAATTAATGGTACCCAAATAAACTAAGCTAACCTGACGTAATATGAGCTAATCCAACCTATAAAATACTTATTGTTTGTTTTTGCTAAAATGTAGATATCATATTACACTTCATATGATTTATTATATATTTCATGTGCCATTTATTTCCGAGTATGTCTACCATGTGTGTCAGGGAAGGGGAGTCGTCGTAAAAGGCATGAAGCCCCAGCATTCATCTGATCTAACCCATCCCCTTTTTGATTGTCCATACAGAAATCTATCCTTTAAGGGGGCCCACCTCGCTTTGTTTCTCTTTCTCTCCCTCTCTCTTTGGCTTGTATCCATTCGGCCCCATTCAGCCTACTGTTTTAAGACTTTTACCCCCATCCAGGTGTCAATATATATTTTTTTGTTTTGGCAGTAAGCTAAATTTTTAAATTTTTCGATAGAAAATGTCTCCAGCGAAGCCGGACTTCTCCATACAATGCTGGTTCGCTATCGCTCGCCAGGAAAAAATCGACACCTGGATGGGGATAAACGTCTTAAAACAGTTGGCTGAATGGGGCCGAATGGATACAAGCCAGGGAAAGAGAGAAAAGGAGAGAAAGATAAAAAACAAGTTGGTGACCCCCCTAGTATCTAGTTATCTACACATAGCTTTCCAAATGTTCATCATTCTCACAATACACATACCCCCTCACTACTTATCCCACCCACACATGCTATGTAGAACCTTTCCCTGTCTATGTAACGAACGACACTCTTGTACACGTAAAGTCATATTATACAAAATGGGTTGGGTGTGAAAGAGATCTGCCGTGTGTGGGCCAGTTGGCTCTCTGCAGATTCCCGTTTTCTTATGTTCTTATATGTTCGCAAGCATAATAATACAACCTCCCTCTCCCCCACACACACACAGACACACACACACACTGACATGGAGTATATTTCTAATGCTTAATGTGCCATTCTTTGGAGTTTTTGAGGCATTAACAGGAAATCAGTCGACGTTCTATTTCTTCTTTAAGTTTAATGTTTATGAACATGTAGATAATGTCAAATATAATGGTAAGTAAAAGGTATTTTTATCATAATTGTTGTTGTTATTTACCTTACTTTATTCCCAACACTATGTTTGCTTTGAAGTTTGTTTGTTTTATTGTGTTTTTCTTCTTCAGAATACAATGACTCATTTCTTCGTTATAGTTTCCCTATATATATGGAGACAAAATGCAAAGCTGCCTGTAACAAGTATCTCACCCAAATTTGCAAATTGAGTCAAATCAATCCTTTCATTTTGTTTGGTGTACACTATTGGAAAGAAGACGAGTGGTGTGCTTGTTTAATGTAGTGAAATGGATAGGAGGAGGGGGTGTTTCTGAGAGCTAGCTGGCTTACTCCCTGTGTAGGTGAGATACAAATAGGAACAGTAAGAGAAGCCAGACAAATGAAACAAGAGTTCCTGCAACTCCTTATAACATGCCTATGAGGCCTCCCCTGGGTATTGCTCTGCTCGATTGGTGTCTAAATCTCCCCAATGGGGTGGGGTGGGTGTAGTCAAAATTAAACAAATGGTATCGCTGACTGAAAGTTTAATTCAGATTGTGGTGCAATAAAGGGCATAGCTCACGATGTCAGTTTCCGTGTGCAATATCAAGAGTCTCTGAGTTCCTTATACATGTAAATAAAAGTAAATTAGTGGTTTTAGGATGGTGATGGTGTGTGGTGCCACCGACTCCAGTGACGTGTCCAGAAGCATTGGGGGTACCTACACTCAAAGTATAATTATATACTTTAAGAGGGGTCACCGGCTTTTTTATCTTTCTCTCTTTCCCTGTCTTGTATCCATTCGGCCCCATTCAACCAACTGTTTTAAGACGTTTATCCCCATCTAGGTGTCGATATCTTCCTGGCGAGCGATAGAAAGCCAGCATTGTATGGAAAAATCTGGCTTCGCTGGAGACATTTTTCTATCGAAAAATGTACAAATTTAGCTTGCTGTCAAAACAAAAATACAAATATGCTGGCTCGCTACCGCTTGCCAGGAAAATATTGACACCTGGATGGGGGTAAACGTCTTAAAACAGTAGACTAAATGGGACCGAATGGATACAAGCCAAAGAGAGAGGGAGAGAAAGATAAAACACACGAGGTGGGCTCCCTTAACGTATATACTTTGCCTACACTACCTAGACTCTACACTGTGGACAGGAGTCAGGTCATTGGCCAGAATTTTGATTCTCAGTCTCTCTGTAAAGCATTCCATGCTGCAAAAGACGATACTAAGATGAAAAGAAATTTAGAGAGATATATTATTACTTGTATGAGCAGCATAAGCTAAATATTGAATTGTATAAACAATGGCAAGCTATCGAGAAAATCACAGTGTAAGTCAAAATCAAGATGGCATCCTTTGTTAAGTTGGTGGTACTCTATTTTACAATGCTACCTTCGTTACGTTACTATGGTATTGCCATATGGATTAAGTTGCCAATAACTATATATTTTTAGTGAGACCATAATATGAATCATTACAATGAAAGATGCATAAAGATAGATATTTGTTTTCACTCGTGTGATACCAATAGTATAATCCTCTGACTGTAGAATTAATTAAGTATACAAATTGTCTTGGAGGAAGTTGGTGATGAACGTACAGATAGAGATGGAATCCGTAGAAAGGAAGATTAAATCCAAGGGAGGACACAATTTTCCCCGGACCCAACTCTGGTTGTCATAGCGACCAGTTACTGCCACATACGATAAGTTAGATAGCTATATTTCTATGTTGTTAGGACACATTGATAAAAGTTCTTCACTGTCAAATCCCTAAAACCAAGCAGATTACAATGGACATTGTAGTTTAAATAGGTTTTATCCCTGGAGTTGACCTTTGACCCCTACTGTACCATAGGGTACTACAATAAATTTACCCCCTAGTCCCAAGCAATGTGGCCAAAATGGCTTCAGAGGCAAGATATAACAACCTCCCACCTCAAAAGATGAAGGAATACTGCCTCTCCTGCTGGGATTGTACAGGTTAAGGGGGGATGGGCACTTTTTTTTTGGCTTATTCAATTATTTTTAAGTTTCCTCCCTAGACCACCATCAATCTAAATACAACACCCCTAAGACACACCTTTAAGATAAATTTGTAAATTTTTTACAGAAAATGTCCTGGCCAGAGGTCGAATACTATTATATAATAGGCTCGCTATCGCTCGCCAGGAAAAATAATATTATGGACACCTAATTTGCACGAAGTCTTAATATTGACAGAGAAATGGGGCAAAAGGTCTTAAACTCGTCAAACTAATGAGGCGAACGTCTTCAAATCTGAAAACTAATGGGGGGGACGAAGGGGGTTGAGAAAAATCAACTACCTCCCCCTTAACATTACCCTGTGGAGCCTGTGGTGGATAACTGTGGGTGAGTTATCCAACCTGGTACACAGGGGCTATTGTTTATTCACCAGGTTACCACAGTTTACTTCCCCGGGTGGAACATCACAAAATAATGTTCACCAACTCGCAGGTTCCTATTTACTGCTAGATGAACAGAGGCATAGGGTGTAGGGAGATTGCTCATTCATCTTGCATTGCCCGGAAATTGAACCCTGGACCTTTGGATTGTGAGTCAAAATCGTTACCATTGTGCCACAGGTAACCCTATTAACCTAAGAAGTGCGCATGGGGGGTATGAGACACCACACTCCTGTGCTGACGTATTTGAGCTGTTCCCATCACTAACATCGTTATTTTACCATAAATAGCATTAATACTTATCCATATGCGCCTATTATAGGTTGATTATAGAGGTATTAACCTGTTACAACAATAAAACAAGTGGAAACAGTGTTTGGATGGTCAAAATTGGCGATACAGGCCGGGAGTTACATAATGTATGGCTGAGGCAACCTCCCTGCCCTCCATCCCTCCCCTTGTCTGGAGAGACACTGTTCCGCAATAGTCTCTCTCTCGCTCTTTCCCACGCTTGGTAACAGTGATGACAACGCCCTGCTACCAACTCGCTAATGTTAGCACGAAAATAAACCACAGAATAAGGGAATAACAGGGAAAATAGGTGATAACTGAAGGAGGGGAGGAAAGTGGGGAAGGAGGGGAGGTGGAGGAGTGATATTTGGCATGGCCCAGGGGCAAAAAACAAATAAAAAAATAAAAAAATAAAAACAAAAACAAATATTTTTTTGGGTGTTTTAAATGGATTTTTTTCCCCCTTACTCTTAAGAGTCTTCCAGCAGTCCGCCGGGGGAACTCTTAAGAGTCTCTCTGCAGTTCCCGGGTTAATTAACCCTCTGAGGCGTAGAATACAATTCACATGGATTTGTAACATAATATATACCTTCGTAATTGTTTAATCGAAGGCCTCTTTTTTTAGTTATTAACCCTTGTCGAGCGTTTTTTTTTGGGCTTATTTGGGCATATTCAGGCCCTCCTGAATGATAAATCAAGTATCTGCATGAAAAGAAATGTATTCAGCAAAAAACTAGGCGCTAAAAGCTTCAAAATGAGACCAGAACGAGCTACGTAGCACTCATGGTTCTCATACAGTGGTACCAGTAACATGGAAGTTTAGCATATAGCGGTATATTTTTTCCAGCTAAGCTCACTACTGGCTACACTGCCGGCCTCTCGAGAACACAGGGAGGGTGAGTCAGTGGGCGGCGGTAGGCCCTGGGAGTCGGACGTGTGGCCCGCTGCACTCGATTTTAACCCTTTAAAAGACTTAATAATGCTCCTAACTTGCTGCAAATTGGCACCCGGCTATAGCCGGGCGCCACCAGTTAACCTCTGAAGTGCGCACGGGGGTAAATGAAAACCTCCCCCTGTGCTGACGTATTTGAGGTTTTTCGTCACTAAAATATTCATTGTACCATTAATAGCATTAATAATTATCCATATGCGCCTATTATGGGTTGATTATAAAGGTATTAACCTGAAACAACAATAAAACAAGTGAAAACAGCGTTTGGATGGTCAAAATCGGAGATATAGCCCGCGAGTTGTATAATCTATGGGTGAGGCAAACTCCTTTCCCGCCAATTTCCCCCAAGGCCACTGAGACACAGTCGATCGATACTCTCTCTCTCTCTCTTGCACTCGATGGCCATCAGTGATGACAACACCCTGCTTGCAACTCGCTAATGTTAGCACGAAAATATACCTCAGAATAAGGGAATAATAGGGAAAATAGGTGATAACTGAGGAATAGGAGGAAAGTGGGGAAGGAGGGGAGGTAGAGGACTGAGATTTTGCATGGCCCAGGGGCCAAAAAAAAAAAAAAAAAAAAAAAAAAAAAAAAAAAAAAAATTCGATGTAAAAAGTTGATTTTTAGTTTTACTTACTCCAGAGAGTCTTCCCGCAGTCCGCCGGCCGAACTCTAAAGAGTCTTCCCGCAGTTCCCGGGTTAAGGGTTAAAAACGTATTCTATGGTGTATTATATGATATATAGAAGCAATAGAACTGTTAAAATGACCTGGGAAGTGTATATTAAACCAAATACAAAACTTTGAGTAGTGCGCGATATTAGAGTAAGTCCACGGATGTGTGGATGTGTGGATGTGTGCCCAGGTTAGGTTAGGTTAGGTTAGGGTTAGGTTAAGGTTAGGTTAGGTTAAGGACCAGCTATGTAATTAGTGTATTTTTGGTTTAGTCTGTGCTCAAAAATCCAATTTCTTTAATATGGCGGGAAGGGGGGAGAGAAGGCCATACACTAAACAATTACCTATACCGTGAAATACCCCAGAAGCACCATAATTTTCTTAATTTAGTTACCCCATATCTCTTCAGTTTTCTTTCAATGGTGGTTTAAAGAAAACTACTTTTATATGACTAACTTAATTACATTTTCCTAAATACACATCGATAAAAAAACAAAAAAAAACAAATGTATCTGTGCACCTCAGGGGGTTAAAAATGGACAAAACAAAACTTTGGAAATATGTGACATGGGAGCAAGTAGATGGCAAATGGTGAGTTGAGTGTGGTACTGATCACCCTTCATCGGAACAAGATGAATGAGGGCAAACTTCCAGCCAGAAGGGAAGACTTCAGGGGAAAGACAATGTTAAAGTTTAACTAAGCAGGGAATCTTCAAGAAAGAACAACTTTTAAGAACAATAGGAAGAACACCATATTAGGACAGAATTATTGTTGTGAAAATTAGCCTACAGCGAACATGAAAAATCACATCTATATTTATTTGATATATAGCCTACCTTTCAGTACAAGCCCTAACACTTAAGGGAACGTTGTAGCTCATTGTGTTATGATAGATCAAGAAATATTGATAATAGTTAACCCTACTCTTAGTACATATTAGTTTTCTTTAATTTGACCAAGGTCATAAAGAAGATGGCGAGTAAGGGTAGACTATTTTAAATATAAAGTACTTTAAAAATCACAAGAAAACTCGCCATGACTTGCTTTATGATTCATGCAATATCTTACCATTACTAAATATACTTTCAATACTACTTACAAAAGTCTACATCACAGAAATGATTTGCCCACGATGTAATAACTTCCAGTAACTTAACAGTAACTTAGGAATACAGTATATATCCTAAAATATAATGCCTAGTTAAAATTTGTCTCTTAGTATTAAAAAGTGCAAACCGCGTTTACACTGTTAACCTCTGAAGTGCGCATGGGGGTAATTGAAAACGTCCCCCTGTGCTGACGTATTTGAGGTGTTTCCGTCACTAAAATATTCATTGTACCATTAATAGCATTAATAATTATCCATATGCGCCTATTATGGGTTGATTATAAAGGTATTAACCTGAAACAACAATAAAACGAGTGAAAACAGCGTTTGGATGGTCAAAATCGGAGATATAGCCCGCGAGTTGTATAATGTATGGGTGAGGCAAACTGCTATCCCGCCAATTTCCCCCAAGGCCACTGAGACACAGTCGATCGATCTCTCTCTCTCTCTCTTGCACTCGCTTGCTATCAGTGATGACAACACCCTGCTTGCAACTCGCTAATGTTAGCACGAAAATATACCTCAGAATAAGGGAATAATAGGGAAAATAGGTGATAACTGAAGGAGAGGAGGAAAGGAGGGGAGGTAGAGGACTGAGATTTTGCATGCCCAGGGGCCAAAAAAAAAAAAAAATAAAAAAAAAAAATAAAAAAAATAAAATAAAATCGATGTCAAAAGTTGATTTTTTATTTTACTTACTCACAAGAGTCTTCCCGCAGTCCGCCGGGGGAACTCTTAAGAGTCTCCCCGCAGCTCCCGGGTTAAGGGGACGTTACTTTTATTTATGTATTTATTTGTGATTGTTATGCCCTGTTTTTCTACAGGTTTAACTTGGGTAATGTGAGTTCTGAATGACTGGGTATAGAAGGCTGCATGCACAATACAAGGTATGAGGAATAGAGAACACAAAATAAACACACGGTAACACGACACAAGTTTACGTTTATTTAAGTAAAGAAATAAAGAGCATAGAAAGATAGTTATATTCGCACAAAACAAATGATAGAAGGGAACTGCTAGCATTAGCGGATCTGGATGGAGCCTAGTCTCCACTTCCAACGTTCAGGTATAATCTTCTGATCACTGGTTTAATTAGCAAGTTTATATTTTTACTGGAAGACCTCAATATATTCGTATAATTCAATGTCACTGATTTGACCTCTTGCTGGCTGGTCGCGTGCCCAAGTAGCAGCTCACAGTTAGGATTAGACACGCGTATTGTAGAACACGGCAATCTCTAGTAACCTCATGGGGTACTGAACTAAGTTTGATATTCTTGAAGCAGAAATACGTAGAACACAAATCAGTGGGCGACGTTAGATATTACTAGAGTTTGAATATCTGAATAAGGTAATTACGAGAGTCAAAGTCGCCTGTTAATTAAAGAGCACTGATCGCTTAGTACGTCCCAAATGGAATGGTTAAATATGAATTGCGCTGGACAAGGTCTTAGCCACTTTATAGAAAGTTAATAAGTGAGTATCAAGCTAGTACTATAACACTTAGTACTAGCAACATGAATCTTGAATAGTATGGGTAGATCTGGTCCTGGTTATCTTGCTTCCGGTGATGTTGGGGGCTAACGACTGGTTCCTCGGCCGTCCAGATGGTCCAAAATGTAGGAAGTTCTCAAGTCGGATCTCTTGATGATCGTTGCTGGCTACACACTTATATACCCACGAATTTGTGTGAAGGTTATAAGGTGCACGTTAGGTTAGGACTTGTACATGGACAGATGCTTCTATCAGTCTTCTCTGCCACGGAGTCTGCCGGATCTGGAATCTCTCAACTCCGGAACAACACAAGGCAGAGCTAGAGGTAAACTGCAGGGTAATGACCACTGGTTGGTGTCTAGCTTTCAACTGATTTGACTGGGGGCGGGAGTTAGATTTATAGGCTCGGTTCTGGACCCTGTAGACAGTAGGGATCTCGAGTCTTATGAACTTAATTGAGCTCTCAATAGAAATGGAGACTAGGTAAGATGGTATTTACTGTTGTGGCACAGGGCTATAGGAAAGCCTTTATATTTCATATAACTGAGCCTTAGTAAGAGGTACTATTTTGGCTATACTGGACGTAATTAGGGGAGAGAGACTGGATCTACTTTGCGAGGAGGATGGGGACAGCTGTGATAGGCACGTCTCTCTAGATTGTTCAATCTTCATTCTATGGTATATTATTATGTTCCTTCCAACAACCAACAATACTCCTAAAATCGATTAATGAAATTTACAAACACATGTGGCAGTCCGTGGACTCGAACCCAGGATGCTCACACCGAAAATCAACACCTTATACATCGCACCACGAAGACAGTTAGTTGTTAGTTATCTGAGGTGTTAATTTAGTGATCAGAGCATGCAAGAAAGGTAAATGGTTTATTGTGAGTTAATAGAGGTTAGTAAAGGTGTTAGTCATTCATGGTTAGTTCATTGATAGGAAGAATTCCTGTGCTACCTGGCAATGACTCGAAAGTCAAAACAGGGGCCAGGTATACCTCCGCGGGGGTGGGGGTCTCCCTCCTCGGGTGGGCCAAAAGGGGGAGCTGGGCGCACTCTCTCTGTGATCGTCGTCCGGCGGCTGTGGCTAGGGGCTTGCCATATCACCAGTGTTTATAATAACCCTCTGTGTATGAGACAGATGTGGGTGTCTTTAATACCAAAACCGAAGGTGCCTTAGCTAGCTGGTTTTACTCGGCTGGTTGTTAATTGTAGAGTTTGCTGGATGTGGTGGAGACTGGGTTGCTAACTCTGCCACATTTATCTGGAAGTATGGCAATAGAAGTTAGTAACTGGCGGGGCGGCTAGCCTCGCACCGACGACCATTGGGTGCAGGGTTGTGAATGTGTTGTAAGAGAATAGATGGCATGCAAGGGGCTAGTAAAGTTCTAATGTTGTTCTGGCCTACTAAGTGAAGGTAGGCTGGATAGGAGTATATATATAAAAGGTTGGAGAGCGTTAGCAACGGACAATTCAAGGATCTTCAAGAGGTATGAGAGAGAGGCTAGGTCGGACAAGAGTCGAGAAGCGCGGGAATTCTTACTGAGAGGGGGGGAGAGTTCAAGGGCTACAGGGAAATTTTGCCCCTAAGGTCCCTGGGCGTGGGGGTGGCATTAGGCTACACTTGATATGGAAAGTTTGAAAAGGCAGTAGAATACGTTAGCCAAAATATGCTACCGGGGAATGCAACTATGGGGTGGTATATGAGTCTGGAAAAGATAGAGTTATGTGATCAGTCCGAGGGTTATGGATACTATTAGTTGGTCCTGGGAACTGCGTTTTCTATTAAATATAAATATAAATACCAACAAAAGCGGCAGTTCGTAGGGGTACTTAGTTATTGTTTCGGGGTACTTATGACAGATACTGGTAACCAGGTTATCTTATACAATCTCTGGTTGGGGTAAGAGGTGTAAGACACGAAGTAAATTGGCGTAGTGTGGGCTGTGGATACGAAGGAGGCAAGGGGAAGACGTATGACAATTGTGGAAAGTAAATGGAAAAAGGTGAACACAATGGCGGATAAAAATACTTAACCTAAGGATTGCATACATAGATTTATGGGGCGATGGGTCTTCATAAAGCTTAGTCTGGCAAGACAAGATGTTAGGGAATGTTAATATTAATACTTAGTTACTAGAGGAACAATGCAAGGGGCGACTGAGCACGGGTTACATATATCTATACTCGTCCTGGAAAATTATATAAGAGGTCTAGGGACAATCGTGGGTGTTTTAACTTCTAAAATATATAACATCTACTTCTCGGATGCAAGAACATACATAGATATAATTATGGCTGTCTGATGTGTTGGCATTGGCTCAACGTCGGGACAGGGCATGGTTGTTTTTAATATGAATGTATATTCCTGTTCATCATCTTTGTAGCAAGGACAGTGCCGCTATGTCGTATCAATGCTGGTGGCAGTTAATATTATAGACTTAGTTACTAGAGGAACAATGCAAGGGGCGACTGAGCACGGGTTACATATATCTATACTCGTCATGGAAAATGATAGAAGAGGTCTAGGGACAATCGTGGGTGTTTTAACTTCTAAAATATATATAAAATCTACTTCTCGGATGTAAGAACATACATAAATATTATGGCTGTCTGATGTGTTGGCATTGGCTCAACGTCGGGACAGGGCATGGTTGTTTTTAATATGAATGTATATTCCTGTTCATCATCTTTGTAGCAAGGACAGTGCCGCCATGTCGTATCAATGCTGGTGGCAGTTAATATTATAGACTTAGTTACTAGAGGAACAAATGCAAGGGGCGACTGGGCAGTGGGCACGGGTTACATATATCTATACTAGTCATGGAAAATGATATAAGAGGTCTAGGAACAAACGTGGGTGTTTTAACTTCTAAGATATATATAAAATCTACTTCTCGGATGTAAGAACATACATAAATATTATGGCTGTCTGATGTGTTGGCATTGGCTCAACGTCGGGACAGGGCATGGTTGTTTTTAATATGAATGTATATTCCTGTTCATCATCTTTGTAGTTAGGAGTGTAGGACACGAGGGGGTTAGTGTACGTGAGGTGTGGAAAAATGGTCAGTTTAGAAAAGGTAACAAGGTGTGGCCATGAGCTGCTTAGCCCTGCGGGCTTGGGCCTGTCTGAAATGGCTGGCTCGGTCAGCTGGTCCTTTCGTTCTGTGGACCTTTCTTCCGGGTGTTTCTGTGTGGTGTTCGCTCGTGGCTTCTGTGGTGGGCTTCTTGTTCTGGGGCATTTTACTTCCCTCTCCTTCATTATAGGCTCGTCCTCGAGCCTCAAGGGTGAAGTTAAAAGAAGCATAGTGATGGTGAGTCATTTCCAGGGTATTTAGAAAGTTCCACCAAACACGAGAGCGACGGTCAGGTTTCTTTTGCAGGTCAATGTATACCTGTAAGAATGTGTCCTCTGTGTTGTGGCGGGCAGCTGCCCGGGCTTGGTGTGGGTGTGGTACACGGGCCAAGTGTCCAGTGGGGGTCTTTACTTTAACCTTTCGTATGAATGGTTTGTAGCTTTCCCCCGTGGGGGTCGGAGTGAGGTGTGTGGGATTGACAGGAAGTCTGTTTAGTGTGGTGAATGGGTTATTTACCGAAAGGGGATTCGCGCGTGACAACAGAGCTGGGGATGAAGGGGGAATGTGAGTCTGGTTTTTATTTGGTTTTCTTGGGCGATGTTGTAGGTTGGGAATATATAGTGAGGCAATGCGCACAATCGGTTTAGGTAAGGGGGGTGAAGGAGGTGTGTGGGAAGGAGGGGGTGTGTGTGTTGTGTGGCTTGGGTCCTTAGTGTCAGAACGGGGTGTTATTTTTGTATCGCTGTCTTTAAATCTGATGGGTCTGTTGATTATTCTACCTCTGGCGGTCCTGGTGGGAAGGTAGGTTTTTGTCGTGGGACTTGAGTCGCTCGACGATGTTTTATAGTGAGGGGAAGCACGTTTTATAGGTAACTGACATGCGGGGGTTTTCTCGGGGGTGATTTTGGGGGGGGTTTTCTTAGGGGGGGGTTGGTTGGGGGTTCGGTGAGATGAGGAGGTTGGTCGGTGTGTGGGTGGGGTGGTGGGGATCGTGGAGGGGAAAGGGGCGGATGCGGGGGGGGCTAGACGGGTGGGTAAGGAGTGTAGATTTAAGTTGGAGGGTTGGGGGTAGGGGCGTGTGTCGTTTGATGAGGTTGGTGATTTGCTGGTGATTATTCGTCTTCTTTCCCTTTGTGGGGGAGAATTCGACAAAGACGAAGAAGAGGAGGAGGAGGAGGAGGAGGAGGAGGAGGAGGAGGGTAGTGGTCTGGCAGCCCTACGGAACTTGGTTAGTAGGGTGTGTTTTCTGGAGGTTTTAAACGATGTTTGTCGTGGGCGTAAGTTGTAGCGTGAGGTTACTGAGGTAGATTGTGTGGTGCGGTTGGGGGTGTACTTGGTTTGGGGTGGGTGTGGTGGTTTTCTCACTGTGGTGCCTGGTGGAGGTATGTCAG
>JBAKBP010026700.1:0-31293 GCA_037953745.1 Lithodes maja | reverse complement strand
GGTGGATTCCGGAACATGAGAGGCATGGGAAATCTCGTTTCTGATTAATTGCGTGGTTGTCTAAAGCCTTAAAAATACAATGCATATATCGTTATGTGAGGAATGGTATGTTTTATTAATTTATGATAAAGTAGCTAACCCAAAGCTTAGGTGTACATAGGATAAATCATTTACAGTAATGGATGCCTCTCTCTATTTGAAGGCTTGTGTGGACCGGTTTGTTTGTCTTCTTGTTTGGTCGAATTGCAGACATAGTCTCGCTTAGCGGTGGTAGTAATGCATGGAACCGCCAGGGTGACTGGAGAGAAATGACGGAGGTTGATGTCTCATTTGCATAAACTCTTCCTCCGTGTAGTCTAAGCCTGGCCCAGGTGTAGACGGCCATTGTTTACCTGGCGCCTGAGGGCATAAGCTAACAAACTGTGGCGGATGTCCCGCGCGTTTCTCCTGGAGCTGTGAAAAGGGGAACTGGTGTATTTTTTTTTTTTTTGTCCAGGGGAGGCTGCTTCCGTTCTCTCTTCCAGTTCCTTATGGACACAGTTTTGTACACAGGAGTTGTTGGTCCTGCCGTTGATAGGAATGGGTTTGTGGTCTTCTTGGGTGATATATTTTCTAGCCCTGTCATCTCAATATATACTGTATATATATAATTATATATATATATATATATATATATATATATATATATATATATATATATATATATATATATATATATATATATATATATCTACCGGTATATATTGTATATATATCTATATATCTATGTATGTGGAAAGTACTTAGAATATACGGAGTAGATGGCAAGTTGCTGAAAGCAGTGAAGAGCATGTATGAAGGTGCAAAGGCGGCAGTACGTGTGGAGAACGAGCAGAGCGAGTTCTCTGACTTGAATGTTGGGTTGAAACAGGGGTGTTTTGAATTATGGTAATCTAAAAATTGCGATACATGCTATTGAGATTTAAAAATGACAAAGGTATCATCAATATACCAGAACACCAGACACCAGAACATAAAATTCACAAGTGAAAAAGAAACCGACAATACTCTTCCCTTTCTTGATATGAACATCACGAAACATACTCAGTAATTTTCCACTTCCATATACAGGAAACCAACGTTTACTGGCTTAATGACTAAATGTAATTCCAATACTCCCATTCAATTTAAAATTAATCTTATTTTGACCCTGGTAACACGAGCATGCAGATTATGTTCTCCATATTTTGCCTTACACACTGAATTAGAAAAACTAAGAAATATTATTATGTTATCTCCACCAACCAACTTTACTCCTAAACTCGATTAATGAAATTAACAAACACATGTGGCAGTCCGGGGATTCGAACCTAGGATGCTCACACCGAAAATCAACACACTTATGCATTGCACCACGAAGACTCAATGGCTTCCCTGTTGTTGTTGTTGTTGTTGTTCCCCAGGCTGTCTGGCCGAACAGCCCCAAGGTCTCGAGCAAGGCCAAGGCCATAAACGAGCGCCCCCACAAAACCCTCCCTGCTTACCACTAACAAAGCCCGGGTGACCGAAGCCACTCCAAGGCAGGGAGCTAAGGAGGGTGCGGAAATGCCCAGGAAACCAAAGCCCCACCCAAGGCCCTGTGCCCCTCAGCAATTATGAAGGGAAAGTTGAGGGGCAAGGGAAAAATGTGACGCTTTGGCTCCCAATCTGCCAACTTCTAGGTTGGCAGTAGGGAGGTCAATCCACGGAAAAGACGCCGTCACTTGAGATCTAGAAGATATATAAGTAAAAGGAAAAGTCAGAGTAAGCTATGGGTATGGCAAAGATCGCTCAGCCTTCATTCTGATAGACCAGCCCATCACCACATAACTAGAACCCAATCCTCTCAGCAACAGCTAGGAAAGGCCCTAGAAAGCCACCTTTGGCGGGGGATAGCTCCCCTATTTCAACTCCTTTCGGGGTTGGTCATCCGCCTACGGCTTCCCTATTCATTTCACTGATACCTATATTGGCAAACAATTGTCTAAACTTCATTCACCTTCTCCTCCCGTTCAAACAGTCAAAAAAGCTATAATTTATTGTTCTATTCCTTTTTATGGTAGCAAATCCTATGATATTCGTAATAAGCTAAATAAATTAACCCAGGATTTTTACCCTCAAGTCTCTATGAAAGTTATATTTAAACCAGCATTCACTCTGTCTCGCTGCTTCAGGTTCAAGGACCGAATACCTGACTCTCTGCAATCCTCGGTGGTTTACCAATATAAGTGCGGTAGCTGTAATGTGACCTATATTGGCCAAACAAAGTGCCATCTATCAACCAGGATTGCTGAGCATAGGGGTAGGTCATTTAGGACGGGTTTGCCACTCTCAAAACCGTCTTATTCGGCTATTCGGGACCACTCTGAAGCAGCAGACCAATTCTTTAACTCAGAAAATTTCTCCATTCTACACACAGCCACTGACGATGTTACACGTCATCTAGCTGAGTCCCTTTTAACTCAGTATCATAAACCCACTCTGGGTACTCAAGACTCCTCCATTCCACTACTATGTTATTAATGGTATGTTATGCTTTCTGTATTTTTGTTTTCTCTCTTAGTTTGCATGTATTTTTATGTCAATTAGTTAAGATTATTAGGTTTAGTTCCAGTATTAGTTACTAAAGCTATTGTGTATTATATCAAATGTAAACCTTAGGTATTAATAGTTTGTTTTTACTTAATTTTAGGCTTGAAAATTACTCTCTGTATGGGGTCGAAACGTTGCCCAATAAAGATGTTCGTCACAGCGTTGGTTTCGCTGCTCGTTATTCGCTTACGCTTTCCTAAGGACAAGATTATTGCTGATATATATATATATATATATATATATATATATATATGATTCAGAATTGCATGCATTTGAGGACGGCCTCCTTGGATAATTTTAAACAACAATGTATCTATGGTAAAATGTCGAATTATACATAGTTTGACTGTTACAGTACATTTACGATGTTGTATTAACTCCCTCAGACATATATGACGCAATTGAGTCATATGGACTAGTGAACCAAAAACTCATATGACTCAATCGAGTCATATGGACTTATCTCCATGCCTCTATAATAAGTTATATGACGCACTAGCGTCATATGGAGCTCAGTAAGTCCGATAAGTTAGCTTACGATAAAACTGTTGGTGGCAACCTCAGCCACCTCCGATAATTCTAACGGCCGCAGTGTTGTTGTGAGTGTAGTGCGAGGCAGTGGCAATGATCCCGGGGCTCCCGCCTACTCGGACTTATTGGAACTTAATATGTCCTTGTTACCGCTTTTCTACGCGGTTCGAGCTAGTGCTAGTATATATACAGCTCCCTCGCCACTTTCTCCCTCAGATCTGGTTTCTAGAACGCATCCCTCTTATCCCTTTGATACCTGTCCCCCTCTCTACACCTGAGAACCTTTTCCTCTGCCTATCTCTCTCATTTTCCATATCTTCCACCACCTTTTATTAATATTATACCCCCTCTGGTTAACTCTGCAAAATCAGCTTAATGCTGGCCAGTTGTATTGTGCGTTAAGGTCTGATAAAACCCATGTATGTTAGTTGTTAAGATAAGTTGATCACGAAGCATTGGTTGGCATTCATATTGTTCAGTACCGCTTCCTATAATTATTAGTGTTCTGCTAGATTAGATAATGCTAGACTAGGAGTCTGATACTATAAGGTATTGTTTCCGATGAGTGCTGGCTTCAGTTAAAAGCTGCACGACATACCTGAGAACTGGAGTTGATTGAGGTAAATTCTAGTCTGTGTGCCATTGAGAGTAGAGCATGCACGAATGAGGGCTTTTTGCCTATACCATTCTGCACTGTTCTGGTCTCGATTGTTTGTCTTTGAGGTACGCCAGGAGAACGCTTAATACTTCGGTATTAAGGTTTCTCAAGAGAGCTACCCTTCATTATAACGTAATATTTGACGCACAGACTTGAGATTTGCACTAGGCTATGCAGCATGCCATGCACACCAGTATCTCGTATCATTGACTCTAGCTAGACTTTATCAGTCACAGTAGACATTAAGTATATTAACCTAATTACTCTTTTTATGCATACCCATTTTATTATTACACAAGCATTTCGCAGCCTAGTTTGATGTATTGAGACACAAACGACTTAGGCTCTTTTTGTTGATAGGAATACTGCATTGTCGTGGCGATTATTATTAGTGTTGTAGTGTTTAGGATATTCTTGGCTCCGACGACATTATATATTCTGCCTTTTTGTGTGCATAGCCTGCACGAGCATTGTTCCGCTGCCTGCCTTTTTGGGTTCCATTTCCGATACGAGCATCTTTATAGCATCTAACATTTAAAGAAGATTCCTTGTTAGTGTTGAAGGACTTTAGTGCACTTTCTTTCATGCAGGAGTGCCTGACATTTATTGATTAAAGTATCGTAAGCTGTAACTTCTCTTACCACCTTACTTTGCATACCATAACCAAGCACCTTCGGTTATAGGTAGTAATAGGCTGTTTTCACATAACATTAAGCCTAGAGTAGACACACATTTATTGAGAGTTTGATAGCCTATTATTGCATATAGAACTCTGTAGAGTATTTGTGTTCTTTGTTCACTGGGAATATACTTCAGAGGTTGGAGCTAGCGCTTTCCGTTGTAACATTTATGCCATTACTAGTCCAATGAATAAGAGCCCTGATATATTTGAACCCCAGTCGTAACATCACCATGTACGCGCCCAAACTACAGTCACATCATATAAATCCACAGACATGCAAATAGAATATACCATAATACTAAAGCAAGTGAACAAAGGAGGGATATACTGTATATACCCTGTATATATATATATATATATATATATATATATATAATATATATATATACACATTTTGACTCTCTGGCAACATACTCATATATAGAAAACTAGCACAATGCGTTAAGGGGGTAGTGCTTGTTTTTTGGTCTATGTATTTTTATATTACTTTATGTTTTTGACTTTCCTCGCTATACCTCCATCAAATTTAAAATATCACTCCCTAGACCTAGTCAGGTCGATATATGGAAAATACCCCCTCAACCCCCAAAAAATTGCTACAAAAGGTTTCTCAACTGATTCTGGTAGGGTTTAGTGTACTTTATAACATACTAAAAGTTTACCAAAGTAGGACCCCCGGAAAAGTTTTTTTTTTCAAGATGGCGTCCAAGATGGCCGCCAAAACCTCTTAATGATCATAACTATGTAACTATCAACTCAAATTTGATTATCTTGGTGTCTATCCCTAGGTTTTTGGGGCAAAGAACACATTAAGATCATAAAAAATAATGTTGGCCTATTATGTAACACAAAAATCCAATATGGCGTCAAAAATGGCCGCCAACACCTCCTTTGGACCTTTGGACCTTATCTGCACCTGTAACATCCGAGTACAACAGTGCGATGCAGGATTTCACAAACCTAACCTATACTACAAGTCCGCAACACAAAGACTCAACTGAGGCGCGCATCAAAAGAGATGCATCTGATCTCGAGAAAATTCGGATAAAGCTTGCAGCCTGCTCACCCTTCACATCTGATCCTACTCTGAGAAACATTGTCAACGGGATAGTGGGTGGGCCAGATGTGAATGTACATGACTTTGAATCGGTTGGGAACAAGATCATTGAAGATATAATCGGAAAGTCGACATTTACTTACAAATTCAAGCGGAAAGACAGAGCCCAAACCCTTGGGAATATCTCTGCTGTGAAGATTGCTCCTGATCGTACCATTGATCCTGCCCTTCTGTTCCAGCGTTTCCTTGTGGTGTCAAGGTCAGGAGATCTTTCCCTTGAAGAGGTTTTGACGTTTGAACTAAGCCCCTACCCTCCAGCCCTCTTTGAGACCAGGAACATTCTTCGAAAAGTAGACAAACCTCAGCTTGCTCAGGCAATTCGAGACCATGCTGCGGACTTATCAAATGAGGCTGTGATGAACTCTATTCCTAAAACAGATTGTTACGTGCTTGATGGTGGCTCTTTGCTCCATCGTTTACCGTGGAATAAAGGCGACTCATATAATGCAATAGCTGAGTCTTATGCAGACTTCACTGTGAGACATTACGGACAAGCGACAGTGGTGTTCGATGGCTATGGTGAAGGTCCCTCCATAAAAGACAACACACATCAGAGACGAGGAAAAAACCTGCACCCTATTGTTAGTTTCACTGCAGAAACAGAGTTTTCAGGCAAAAAGGAGGACTTTTTGTCTCGTGACAAAAACAAGGCAGACATGATTGCTCTCATCAGCACAGCACTAACTAAAAGGGGATGCCATGTCATTCAGTCACCAGGGGATGCAGACGTTGATATCGTTAAGGCAACTGTTGAACGATCCCGTCATTGCACCACACCGTTGGTCGGTGAGGATACAGATTTGCTGATTGCTCCTTCATTACTCCAGAACAGACAATGAGATCATCTACTTCCATGCAGTCAAAAGAACACAGAGTGTATAACATTAACCTGTTGAAAGAAACTTTAGGAGACGATGTGTGCAATGAGTTGCTCTTTGTACATGCCTACTCAGGCTGTGATTCAACTTCAAGGATTGTCGGCATCGGAAAAAAGTCAGCCTTCCAGAAATTAGTGAAATCTGATCCTGTCATGAAGTCCTGTGCTAGTGCATTCATCCTTCAAAACAAATCTCAAGAGGACATATCAGATCTTGGCAAAGACCTGATGGTTGATCTCTTTGGTGGCAAGTCTAATGATACGCTATCATCACTGCGCCATATCATTTTCATCATGAAAGTGGCAACTGCTCAAGCATTTGTCACTCCTGAACGGCTTCCCCCAACATCACCTGCAACAAGATTCCATAGCCAACGTGTGTACTTTCAAATTATGGTATGGATGGGGATGGTAAATGAAATGAACCCAACTGAATGGGGATGGAAACAGGAAAATGATCAGTTAATTCCAATTATGACCCAAAACAATGCTGCGCCTGACGAACTCTTGAAAATTATCTATTGCAACTGTTTGGGGGGATGCAAATCCTCTCGATGCAGCTGCAGACGCTATGGACTCCCCTGCACTGCTGCATGTGGCCCTTGCCAAACTGAAAACTGTGACAATCCAAACAACACTCAAGAGGTCGATACTGAGGAGGAGGATGACACTCAAAACTGAACGCTCTGAAACTTATTCTATGGACAAAGGTGTTTGTGCATTAGGTGATAGTGGACAGCTGAAGGTCATGAATTCAATTTCATAATGATTCAACAGCTCAGTGATATCCAAAGTTGTCTTAATGTGTTCCTTGCCCCCAAAAACCTGGGGATAGACATCAAGATCATCAAATTTGAGTCAATAGTTATGGACTTGCGGTCATTTGGAGGTGTTGGCGGCCATTTTTGACGCCATATTGGATTTTTGTGTTACATAGTGGCCAACATCATTTTTTATGATCTTAATGTGTTCTTTGCCCCCAAAAACCTAGGGATAGACACCCAAGATCATCAAATTTGAGTTGATAGTTACATAGTTATGATCATTAACCCGGCAAGCGCGATAGGCCTCACGGAAGGCTTCCTATAGGGAACGCGATAGGCCTCACGGAAGCAGGACCATAAAAAAAGCTTTCCAAAAAAAAAAAGGGCCTATCAAAAAAAAAATGTTTGTCTCTAGGTGAGATAATTCCCCTCCAGTACTCATCCATGTAAATCTCACCCACCCCCCTCCCCTCCTTCCCCACCTTATTCCCCCCTCCCTCCCCTCCTCAATTATCACCTATTTTCCCTCTTATTATCATCATTTATCGGTTATTTTTCTCTCCCGCGATAATGTAGCACAAGTGGGTTGCAGAAAAGATCGATATGTACCACACACACACCAGCCCAGACCGCCCCGCCGCCCTCAGTTACCTCACAGACAGCGAGAGAGGAGGGTTGACTGCAGCTCTCTCTCGCCTGACATTACGACCGGGTGGCCAATATCTTCGGTTTTCACCACCCAAATGCTTTTCCCACTTATTTTAGCACTCTTGAAGGTTCATATATACATCATATATGTAAAATAAAAGCATACCGAAAACAAATAATGGTCTATATTGTAAATATAACGAATTCTGTCAGAATCCAAGGCTAGAAATACACAAATAACTACCCTAGCTCCTAGGGCTATTTAGCGCTTAACAGGTTAAGAGGTTTCGGCGGCCATCTTGGACGCCATCTTGAAAACAAAACTTTTCCGGGGTCCTACTTTGGTAAACTTTTAGTATGTTAAAAAGTACACTAAAACCTACCAGAATCAGTTGAGAAACCTTTTGTAGCAATTTTTTGGGGGTTAAACTGTATTTTGACCTGACTAACCCCTTTTTAAGATAATTTGTGTAAATTTTTTGGTAGAATAATGTCCCGGCCGAAGGCCGTATCGCTCGCCAGGACCAAAACTGATACCTAAATGGCACGAAAGCTCTTAATATTGACAAAGAAATAGGGCATATGTCTTTAAATCGACAAAACTAATTGAACGGACGTCTAAAAATGTCAAAGATAATATGCTAAACACGAGGAAGAAAGGGGGCCAGAAAAAGCACCTACCACCCCCTTAACCTGAGGCGGATATGGGGTCCACGTATACCACATATGAGCCGCTGCTGAACAGAGTATATTGTATTATAATTATCCTCTTCTTCCACCATTCTTCCCCTAGTATTGTTAACCCCTTATGTACCGGCGACGTCTTTTCTATTTTATTATGGCTATATTTAGACGATGTTTTGCAGCTTAAAACAGTATCTGTGGTAGTAAAAAGGGTTAAGGGAGATAGTTCGAAGCCTGTTGATTGCTGAGGGCACTTTTTAAACTGAATAAAATCGTCAAATAGTAGCTCGGATAAGGTAAAAATACGTCGCCGGTACATAGGGGGGATGGTTCACTTGTTGGTCAATTTGTTCATGCATTTATTATTTTTCTAGTTTCCTCCCGAGACCTCCATCAAACTGAAAAAAAAAACATCCATTAGACCCCCTTTCTAGATTAATTTGTAAATTTTTCGGTAGAAAAATGTACCGGCAGTAGGCCAGTTCTTCCAAAATTACAGGCCAGGAAAGAAATCGATACCTACAGTAAATAGCACGAAAGGTCTTAATATTGACAAATAAATGGGGCGAAAGGTCTTTAAATCAACACACTAATAGGGCAAACATCTTAAAATCTGAAACTAATGAGGCTAAACATGAGGGAGAAGGGTGTCTAGAAAAATAGCCCATCTCCCCTTAAGGCCCTAGTATTTGTCTTGCCAATATACCCCTCCTTCCCTGTCTCTCTCATTCTGATTCAAGTTTCTCGTTTATTTCTGTTTCCTCTTCTCTTACTTCCACCATTCGTCCCCTTGTATTGATCATGGTATAGTATTTGTCTTATTTAACCCTTTGAGTACGAGCGACGTGTATTGTATTGTATGCTAACTATATTTAGACAATTTTATGGGCTTAGGAAGGAGCTGTAGTAGTTAAAAGGGTTGATTGAGATATTTCGAAGCCTTATCATTGCTAGAGATCCTTCCTAAGCTGAATATAATCGATTCCTAGTAGCTAGAATAATATGGTACTGAACCGTTTAATATTCTTCCTACCGTTTGTCCTTCCTTCTGCTTCATATTTCTCGTTTATTTCTGTTTCCTCTTCTCTTACTTCCACCATTCGTCCCCTAGTATTGGCCAGGGTATAGTATAAAGCACCCGTCCGCGACCTAAGGGTCGTGGACAGTCTTGGTCTACGTCGCCGCGCATCATGGGCCGTCACCAACATAACAAACAGGTCGGGATGGGTCTTCACATACCCCCTCAAAAGTTCTACATGCACAACATTGAAAATCAAGTCGGCGTGGAGTGAGGTAAAAAAATGGGACGGGAAGGGGACGGGAGGCTGGACGGCGCTTGACGGGAAAAGGTAGGCGTCAGTGCGGCGGCACACGGCACCATAAATGAAGTCTGCGTCAGGCGGCGTCACCATAACAACCTACGGGGATCAGCGGCGGCTTGCGGCGACCCAACGATGCCCTAACGGTCAATATATAAATAAACGACATAATTAAATAATTAAATAATAAATATATTATCAATAACCATCAAAATATATTAATTACAGAAAAAATGAAAAATAACAACATTCAATACATAATTAAATTAGTAATAATAATAAAATAACAGAATTAACTGAAATAATCAGTTAATAATCAGCCGTCCATACTGAAAGGGTCGCCGTCCATCGGCACAGTAATGCATATTGACGCCGCCCTACCTCCTGTCGACGCCGTTGGTCGGGTCGTTGTCAACGCGCTACGCCGCAGATCGGCACTCCAGCGGCGACCTACAGTAGGTCTCACCTTCAGTCCTGCATGGGCGCCGCTCTACCCCGTCAGGGGGCGTGGCCATCCATACTGCATCCCGTCCAAAACTCACCCCCCCCCCCAAATCCTTAAGCTCTCCGCCAAAGGTCGGCACTCCTGACCACGACTAAAGATCGTGGTCATTCTTGGCTCAAGTCGGCATGGTGTGACGCCTGCTTTAAGGCTGCGTCCCATACAGTACGTAAAGACCCGACAAGAGCCGATCTTTTCAAAATATTTGAATTTTTGAAAAATCGTGCATGATCGAGCAACATCGTGTAAATAAATCGGCTCTACTCGAGTTCATCTGGAACTGGACGGGGTGTCCGCCGACAGGTCCGTGAAGTCGGCCAATAATTAGTGTATGCACTATTTTCAGCCGACTGTTTTTGATGGTCGGGGAAAAAAAACGTTAAATTTTGGACGTGCTGCTGACGTATGTCGATCGGTTTTCGGACGTGCAGCAATCGTTTTTGACGTACAATAATCGGGAATTAATCGGGCAAAATGTTCGAACCAGACTATAGTAAGCTCGACACGACCATGACATGACAAACGCCCGACTAAAAACAGACAACCAATCCGATCCTTTCGATAACG
This sequence comes from Lithodes maja, assembly GCA_037953745.1. Lineage (NCBI taxonomy): Eukaryota > Metazoa > Arthropoda > Malacostraca > Decapoda > Lithodidae > Lithodes > Lithodes maja. The sequence continues at coordinate 20,334 of JBAKBP010026700.1, read as the reverse complement.
ATATCGTTACTTCGTTGTATCGTTATTTATCGAAGATATGGATATTTATGATATTTTAAATAAAAAATCTTAAATGCAGCAATGCTATCATTATTTTATTAGAAAAAAAAACACCTGCCATTACGAGGGTTCGGTTCCTTTTAGTTTACCTATTTATAGACTATTCTGCGGATTTCTGCCTGTTTGGCAATTAACCCGCTGAGTGCCAGCCAATTTTGACGGTGTGCTTCTGCCAGTGCCAGAGTTTTTTTTTTTTTTTTTGGGGGGGCTAAATCTATCAAGTTGGGAGAGAAAGGAAGGATAATGGTAAAAAAAACCCACTCCCCTCGCCAGAAATCAGGTCCCCGATGGTCCCGAAAGTCCCAACACCCGCCTCTTTAGCATCGCCAACAGCTCCGCATCGCCACTGAGAAAACTTGATCATAATTTGAGTATTTCATATCCCAATTTCCTTTATTCATTGCATGAACAGTAGTTAAGTGCTTGTTTAACCTCCACATAGTTCTGTAGTTGCCGTGCATGTTATTTTATTGCTTTTCTGACTGATAAACATTGTTGTTTACATTTGTTATCCTAGCTTGTAGCAGACGACGCACGCGCACCTCTAATCGACCTAGCTTTGTATTTTCTTATTAACTCTAGTAGTTATCGTATTCAGTATCCTACTGTAGCTATATATATCTGTAATTTTAGTTGTTGCTTGCATGATCTTGTACTGTAGTAACCTTTGACTGATAACTTTGTTTATCTAAATATAATCCTGCTTGACTAGCCTACAGTGACACCAGCGCCATCTGTTGATACAGTATATTAACCCCTTGTGTGCAGTTACACTTTATTTTTATATAATCTCTATTTGGTGAATTGTATATTTAGTTACATATTCTATTATATATATATATATATATTTGTTTTGCTTTTTTAGTTAGGTTATCACCCCTGGTAGCCTACTTCTGCATATTTCATACTTTTTTGTTTTTGGTTATTTTTGTTTTAGGTTAGTCTAGGCTATCATCCCTGGTGGCCTATTTCTGCATACGGTACTTCAATTTTTAAATTTTCAGTTAGGCTATCACCGCTGGTGGCCTATTTCTGCGTACCGGTATTTCATAATTTTTGTTTTCGGTTAGTCTAGGCTATCATCCCTGGTGGCCTATTTCTGCGTACTTCAATTTTTAAATTTTCAGTTAGGCTATCACCGCTGGTGGCCTATTTCTGCGTACCAGTATTTCATAATTTTTGTTTTCGGTTAGTCTAGGCTATCACCGCTGGTGGCCTATTTCTGCGTACCGGTATTTCATAATTTTTGTTTTCGGTTATTTTTGTTTTCGGTTAGTCTAGGCTATCATCCCTGGTGACCTATTTCTGCGTACTTCAATTTTTAAATTTTCAGTTAAGCTATCACCGCTGGTGGCCTATTTCTGCCTACCGGTAGTTCATAATTTTTGTTTTCGGTTAGGATAGGCTATAACCCCTGGTGGCCTATTTCTGTTTAAATAAACATAAAATTGTTTTCGGTTCGGCTATCACTGCGTATTCAAATTTAATTTTGTTTTTTTTTATTTTTGGTTAGGCTATCACCGCTGATAACCTATTTGTGGTGTATTTCAACATTTTTGTTTTCGGTTAGGCCTATTTAAGTAAGTGAAGCGACCTGAAGGGAGTTTAGTGTTTTTAAAGTGAGTTTAGTGTTTTTAAAGTGAGTTAAGTGTTTTTAAGTGAGTGAAGTGAACTGAAGAAAGTGATAGTCACCATGCCTCGTGCCTGTACGAACTGCGCCGGTAGGTTTGGTGCTTCCATGTTTGCTCCTGCCGATCCACAAGTCTGCCGACTCTGCCAGCAACGAGAGGATTTGACAGCAAAATTGGATGAAGCCCTCAACAAGATCAACGCCCTCACCAGGAAGCTGGAATCACTCCAAGAGTTTGTAACACTCAACGTTGGAGTATCACTAACGCAAATTGTTTCAACTCCAGCATCCACCACCGCCCCAACGTCATCTGCCAACAATCCAACACCTGCAGTAGACACTGCAGCAGATGATTCTGACGAACCTGAGCCGACATCAAACCAGGACAGCCGCCCTGTTCACCTTAGTCTCTCCCCCACTCCTCGTGCAAGAAGCCTGCTAGCACGAACAGTACCAACCCCTCGCCCCCGTTCTAACCACTCCTCTCCCCGACCTGTACGTAGAGTCCCGCCACCACAGGTTTCCGGATTTACACCAGTGAGGAACGGTGCACGGCCAACGCAGAAAAGGTCTCATCTACCAGTCACAATGTCAAACAGATTTGAGATATTGGTAGAGATGGAAGACGAACCAGAAGAGACCAGGCTCGTTGGGGATTCCATCCTACGAGGACAGGTCGAAGAGTTCTGCGACAGAGTCCCAATTCAACGAAAAAGATTTTGCATCCCAGGAGCTGGACTGGATGACATTGTGGAAGCCTTCGAAGATACCACAAAGGATGCAAATGAAAATACCCTTTTTGTCATCCATGCTGGTTCAAATGACGTCATGCGCACCAGATCCGAAGAGTTGATGGAGAAATATCGCAAGATGATCCAGCACTACAAAAACAAGTCAAGGAATATCATCATCTCAGGCATTCTCCCCAAGATCGACGCACCTGACAAATTCTACGACAAGGCCTTCAGCAAAAATAGCCGACTAAAACATTTGTGTCTGAGGGAAGAAGTTGAATTCATCAACCTCTGGGACAACTTCTACAACCAGCCTACTCTGTTCCGCAAGGATGGCACTCATCTAAACCCTGTGGGTTCAGCACGCATGGGTCGTCTCCTACACGAAGCAGTCCGCAGCCATGGATCAAAAAACGCCATCCGAGAAGAAGCAGCAGTGACATAAATCATCCAACGCCAAGAAAAACACAGAGGCAACCGAGGACCACCAGCGATAAGGACCGGAGACAGCGAGGACCGAGGACAGCCATGAACATAAATGTAGATCCGACAAGAACCAAAAATATTATTAAAGCGCGTTCCGTGAGTTCTAAAATAACAAATTTAAAGGTTTTCTATGCAAACGCTCGTAGCATACGCAATAAATTTTCAGATTTAGAGGAGCTAGTGTTTACAGAAAATTATGATGTGATTGGCATAACAGAATCTTGGCTCAATACAGAAGATAGAGACTTTTTAGCAGAGTATTCACTTCCCGGTTATGTAATGTTTGAGAAAAGCCGAATAAATCGAAATGGAGGTGGCGTTTTACTTTATATCAAAGAAAGTCTTAACCCTACCCTCTTGTCAAAACCTCAAATTGTGAACGTCGACGCATCTTTTGTGCTAATAAAGAATAATAAAGGTACCAAAATAATACTTGCATTAATATACAGACCTCCAGCTCAATCAGTGCAAACTGACCGAGAAATTTACGAACAAATTGCAGATGTAAGTAACTCACAAGATACCGTAATTTTTGGTGACTTTAATTTACCTGTGACCAAGTGGGGCGATACTCTTACTTCACACTCCGGACATGACTTGTATACGAACTTGCAAGAGAGTTCGCTTTATCAATTTGTTGGAACGCCGACCCGTGGTAATAACGTTCTTGACATTGTACTTGCAACAAAAGAAGAATTAATAGAGAATTTGAATGTTGGTGATGAATTCAGTAACAGCGACGATCATACGATAACTTTCACTTTAAACTTTACTAGTAACGAACCAAATAGTAGCATCGAAAAAGTCCCTAATTTCAAGAAAGCAAACTTTCCTAAACTTAGAGCTATGTTTAAAGAAACTGACTGGAGCTTTTTAATTCACAATAACGACATAAATACATCTTGGAAGTTATTCGAAGCCACTTACCTAAAAGCAGTGCAAGACTGCATACCATCGAAAACTCGGCGTCCAGGCCATAATAATAAGCCCCAATGGTGGAATAAAGATATTTCAAACTGCCTGCTTGCTAAAAAATTTGCTAATGATAGATTAAAATCCTCACAAAATGACGAAGAACGGCTGAAATTTGTAGAGCTACGACGCAAAGCCAAAAAGTTAATTAAGCAAAGTAAAAAGACCTTAGAGTTACATATTGCGAATCAAAGTAAAACAAACCCGAAAGAATTCTATAGTTATATCAGAAAGAAAAAAGTAGTTACTTCAACTGTTGGACCGTTAGTCGATGAAAATGGAGAATACACCAAAGACGAAGAACAAATGAGTAATGCCCTCAATACCTTCTTTGCATCAGTTTTTACAACAGAAGACCTCAGTGATATCCCTACACCATCGCCGATTCAGATTGATAATTCAGATGTTTTAAGCAATATCACCGTTACAGAGAGAGAAGTATTGAATTGTTTAGATAAACTCAAGGTAAATAAAACGCCTGGACCTGATACAATCTCGCCTAGAGTTCTAAAGGAAGCTAAGGATGAGCTCTCTAAACCACTGACATTACTATTCAATAAATCCTTGCAGTCTGGAACTATGCCCGATCAGTGGAAGCTAGCCAACGTAACACCGATATTCAAAAAAGGCAGCAAATCCCTATCCAGTAACTATCGTCCAATTAGCTTAACCTCAGTTGTATGTAAAATGCTAGAAACGGTCATAAGAGACAGACTCGTAAATCACTTAGAGGAAAATAACATACTTAAAGATACTCAACACGGCTTTCGTAAAAAACGTTCCTGTTTAACAAACCTCTTAGACTTCTTCCACGATATCCTCAACCTCTACGATGAGAGTAAAGCTGTAGATATTATATACCTTGATTTTCAAAAGGCCTTTGACAAAGTTCCCCACAAACGTTTACTGCTAAAACTAAAAGCGCATGGAATACAAGACGGTGTGTTGAAATGGATAGAAAATTGGCTCAGCGACAGAAAGCAAAGAGTAGTCATAAACAGTAAGGCATCAAAATGGACCAATGTAAGTAGCGGGGTACCCCAGGGATCGGTACTAGGACCAATTCTCTTTCTAATTTACATCAACGACATAGATGAGGGTCTCACCTGTACAATCTCAAAATTTGCTGCGATACAAAAATTGCAAATAGCGTACTCTCAATAGAACAAGTTGACGATATGCAACACAATCTAGATAAATTGTCATGTTGGGCCCAAATTTGGCAAATGAGTTTCAATGCGGATAAATGTAAAGTACTACATATCGGATACCTAAATGAGAAAGCAAACTATTCGATGAATGGCACTCAGCTTAAGAATGTAAACAGAGAAACCGATCTGGGAGTAACAATATCGAGTAACCTAAAACCGAGTCAACAATGTTCAGAAGTTGTTAAGAAGGCAAACAAAATAATTGGCTTTATAGGCAGGTCATTTGAGCATAAATCCAAAGAAGTTATCCTAACCCTTTACAATTCCTTAGTCCGCCCTCTTCTGGAATACTGCGTTCAATCCTGGTGCCCTTATTACCAAAAAGATATAAACAAGCTAGAACGAGTTCAACGTAGAGTTACCAAAATGATACCTAGCCTAAAGAACAAACCATACGAAGAGCGTCTTAGAGAATTAAATCTATTTCCTTTAACCCCAGCGCAGATTAAGAGGCGACTTAATTCAAGTGTTCAAAATCATCAAAGGCATCGACAATATGAACTGTAGTAAGTACTTCACTATCGACCAATCTAATTACACGCGGGGAAACGGTTGCAAAATTATGGTAAATCTTTTAACTCGCACGAATCTAAGAATTTCTTCTTCAATCGAGTTGTCAACTTGTGGAATGGGCTTCCCCCGAAACGTTATAGACTGCATCACCGTTGATTCATTTAAACTCCGCCTAGACAAATATCTCGCATCAAACCCGCGACTGACTGCGTTTGTAAATGAATAACTTTATTTTATCCCCCCCTCAGTTACTAACCCATCTGTCCCCTACTAACTTCCTAATCCTGCCACGGACATTAGTTCCAGGGCAGTAATTCCCTTTCCAATGTTCCCTTACCCACTCTAAACCACTGTTTGGACACTTGATCCTCAGTGTTTTGGAGGACAAGCAACCTAGAAGGGTCACTGGATCTGTTGTTGCTTGATTTCCTTTGTACTCCTTTGTACTCCTTTGAAAGTAGCTGAAAAGACACTATAGACTACAGAGACTTTTATGGTATCGGAATGTATGGGTGGGAGGGTGGTTTTGGGGTTGGTGGGGGGAAGGTAGAAGGGTAATTGACTTGCGTTATGAAGCCGATTGGTGAGGTAGTTTCGTCACCACGGATTTTCCTTTTTTCCTTTTCTTCGTACGGATACGCTAGAAGTGGGTGGTGGGAGGCGGTTGGGGGTGTGGTGGGGGGAAGGCAGAAGGGTTAGGGACTTGTCACACAAATATGGAACCGATTGGTGCAGTCGTTTCGCCGCCACAGATTTTCCATTTTTTTCCTTCTGACGGGACCGACAGTCAGCGAGTGGGTGGGAGGAGGGATTTGGGATTTTTGTGGTGGGTAGCCTTACATGTAGTAAAAATATGAAAGTCATAGGTGCAGTCGTTTCGCTGCTACGATTTTTTTTCGGCGAGGACGTATATATGCCTCCCTGGCACTCAGCGGGTTAATTAACGATTGATTATCGCTATTTTGGAACAAAAAGTATGACGTTACCGTTAGTTAATTCGTTAAAGCTGGAAACAAATTTATCCGATAAACGATAAACGTTAACCCGAAATCGTTAACGCGTTACATTATCGCTTTACTTTATCGCGTTAGTGCCCACCTATGGGTAGACTGTGTGGGGGTCTACGGCCCCCGACCTTTATATAGGGTTGGGTACTTGGTCGTGCTTCTGTCGTAGGAGTCGACCCTGTCGGATGACACAGGTATGTATCGTGCGACACATTTGCGCAGCACATATGCTGCTCGTCTGGCAAACGACTAACATCCTATCAACATCCAACTTAGCGTACTGTGAACGTGTTGCGCGGACGTGTGTGTCGTACTGACATCTTAATAGGGTCACGAGTTAACGTGTGGCAGACGTAAATGTGTCGTGAGTGACGTGTGAGTGACGTGTGACTGACGTGTGAGTGACGTGCGACTGTCCTTGTCTGGCGAGCCTCGTGTCAAACGTGTCGATTCGGCAAAAAGTTGTTAAATCGGCTAACATCGGCCGTTGTCGTGTCTTGACGTACTGTATGGGACGCGGCCTTTAGTCTTTATTAAGGTAGTGTCACACGAGCGATTTTTCCGTCAATTTTTACGAGCCATTGTAGTCTGGCGGGCTTAAAATGTCAGTTATATCAGAAATTCTGCCACCTAACATAAGTTTAGTTTAGTTTCCAATCCCAATGAAAAAACACTCGACGTATCACGAGAAAACACTCAACATATCACGAGAAAACACTCAACATATCACGAGAAAACACTCAACATATCACGAGAAAACACTCAACATATCACGAGAAAACACTCAACATATCACAAGAAAACACTCAACATATCACGAGAAAACACTCAACATATCACGACAAAACACTCAACATATCACGAGAAAACACTCAACATATCACGAGAAAACACTCAACGTATCACGAGAAAACACAACATATCACGACAAAACACTCAACATATAACGAGAAAACACTTGCTCATCGAAAATTGCCGGAAAAAGCGCTCGTGTGACACCGGCTTAATATTATACTCCTACCGGTTCTCCCTTCTTCCACTTCATATTTCTCGTTTATTTATGTTTCCTCCCCTCTAACGTCCACCATTCGTCCCCTAGTATTAGTCAGGGTATAGTATTAGTCTTTCCAATATACTCCCACTACCGTTTCTCTATTATTTTGCTTCATATTTATCGTTTATTTCTGTTTCCTCTTCTCTTCCTTCCTCTCCTCCCCCATATACAGTAGTGTAATTCGTCACAAATAGTGGCTGACATTAAGGGAGCCCACCTCGCTTTTGTTCTATTTCTCTCCCTCTCTCTTTGGCTTGTATTCGGCCCCATTCAGCCTACTATTTTAAGACGTTTACCCCCATCCAGGTGTCAAATTTTTCCTGGCGAGCGGTAGCGAGCCAGCATATATATATATACCCGGTATATATATACTGTACTGTATATATATTAGTGTAGCCAGGGAGGATATTTTCTATCACACTGCACCTCCTGGAGAGACACACACAAGGAACTCAAGAGGCTCACCCAGGTGCTTGTAAGCAATGGGTACAGCAACTCGGACATCGCCCACACCATCAACAAACGCCTTGAAACATGGTACAATCACGACATGCCTACTAATATAAACACTGAATACATAAACATTTACAATAAAAACCACATGTCCTCAGATCACAAGACAGACGAAAACATAATGAGAAACATTATCAGCAACAACGTTAAAACTACGAACCCTGACCAACACCTTAAACTCACCATATACTACAAATCGAGGAAAACATCACAACTAGTCATTCGCAACAGCCCGGCTACCGCTAAGAAACCGTCACAAGAGGACCATGTCATATACCGACATACCTGTAACAGTGAGGATTGTGGACCTCACACTTATGTCGGTTTGACAAGGACTCGTCTGTCACGTCGCCTTACCCTCCACCTTCAAGCCGGAGCTATCAAGGACCACCACCAGACATCCCCACACCATCAGGAACGCACCAGACCCGACTTAGATAAACACACTTCTATTCTTGATAAAGAAATAGACTCACGCCGCCTATTCATTCTTGAAGCTATATATATACAAACATACCAACCTACTTTAAACACACAAGCGGAATACAGCCAGATCCTACCCTCGGCACGCCCTTCCACAGCGAGGCCCCCCATGATGCCCCCAGGATTGCCCCCTCCACCCACGCAGACAAACGAAGCAGAGGCCCCGCCCACTCCTGCGCCGAACCCATACGCACCGTCCAGCCAACCAACCAGAGCTAGCCTGAGGTTAGCCAACTAGCGTGCAGCTAACACACAATAAACCCTCTCTTGATCTTGTATCGACTATATATTCTCGACTTATCACCTTCTAACTTCACTTCTCCTTGATAATGATGGCTGCGCCCATTGAAACGTCGGAACCTTTTGCAAACCTCCTTTACCAACTTCCTGTAAATACTAGAAAAACTGTACGAAAAATTGAGAGTATCAATAAAAAACTCAATAATGCAAACTGTGCCTATTATTTTAATCTCACCTGCCTGAAATAATATATATATATATATATATATATATATATATATATATATATATATATATGTTTATGTTTTGACAGCAAGCTAAATTTGTAAATTTTTCGATAGCAAAATTTCTCCGGCAAAGCCGGATTTCTCCGTAAAATGCTGGCTCGCTATCGCTCGCTAGGAAAAAATCGACACCTGGATGGGCATAAACGTCTTAAAACAGTTGGCTGAATGGGGCCGAATGGATACAAGCCAGGGAAAGAGATAAAAGGAGAGAAAGATAAATAAAGCCGGTGACCCCCCTTAATAACTAAACATTAATTTATCTTCTTTTTCTTCTCTGTCATTTCTACCAGCCCTCCCATTTACACAGACCAACACACTGCATAGAACAAACACTATACTCAGTTTCTTTTCCGCTGACGTTAAATTGAAACCCTTAATAGCTGCTAATATCTCGATTCTTAATGGGAAAATATGAAACTACCTTGTCTCTGTACCATATCAAGACCAAGTTAATATATTTAGCATCGTATTTCACTACATAATCTTCAAAATAACTGAGATATCTTGATGGGAAGTTTACAATATACGGTCAGTTGAAATGAAACAGAGTATAGACCAAAGGCAGGCGCACGCACACACACACACACGCACACACACACACATACATACATACATACACAAACACACACACACACACACACACACACACACACACACACACACACACACACACACACACACATACATACATACATACACACACACTCACATAGCTTAGGGCAGTGTGAATTTCTCCCAAAATATGTTATTGAGTTAGGCATTTACATTTCTGCCTCTGTACCTTCCAGCTTTACGAGATTATAAAATTGCTTGGAAAATCGTGTGTGAGTGTGTCTGTGTGTGTGTGTGTGTGCGCGCGCGCGCGTGGTTACAATGAGTTACAATTAATATTCGTATTTTTAAACGAAAATAATGAAATAATAAATATAAAAGTACACGCAGATTGCAAAAGAAAATCACACTTATTACAGATTCTTTCCTACCTTATGACTGGAACCTGCCACAGTAAATATTTTGTTCAGGAAAGTCAATTTTACTTTCATGTGAACAATTTCCCCCAAAACCCTTTTTTTAAACGAGAGATAGAGAGAGAGAGAGAGAGAGAAAGAGAGAGAGAGAGAGATTGAAGGGATGATAACTTCTAATTGGACTGGAGAAAACTATTCTGACATATATTCTCTCGCTCGCTCTCTCACTCACTCGCTCTCTCACTCACTCACTCACTCTCTCTCTCTCTCTCTCTCTCTCTCTCTCTCTCTATATATATATATATATATATATATATATATATATATATATATATATATTTCAGGATTAGTATAATATGCTTCAGATATTGTTAAAATGAGAAACCATTGAAAAGTGTGGACAATTTAATATAATTGGAGGGGAAATAGATAAATAAACTGATCCAGAACAGTAGGGTGAACTTTATTATACAAGAGGGGATGGAGTATGGACAGAAAGGTGGTACGATAACTTAACCCCTTCTGTACTGGCGACGTATTTGTATTTGATTTCAGCTATTATTAGATTATATTCAGTTTAAATAGGACATCCATTTACAGGCTTCGAACTATCTCACTTAACCATTTTCACTACCACAGATCCGTCATAGACTGCACAAAATCGTCTAAATATACTGTAGGTAGAATAAACTAAAGATGTCGCCGGTACGGAAGTGGTTAAATGTGTAGTAATATTGCAAGTTGAAAAATGTGTGTAGTGGAAGAAGGAGAATGAAAAGGAAGTACATATGAAAATATAACAACTTATTATGAACAAGCAAAACAACAACAACAACAACAATATTGATACTTACAATGGTGCTTGATACCTAATATAACTAATTTCATAGAGAAAGACTAATAGATAGATTTCAAAAAGACCTTGGGATAAAAGGATATATAAGAGTTACAGAAAATAGATGAAAGGTGCAGAAGTGAGAAGTGTACAATCGGCCTAATAAATGATGTCTCGGCACCAATTATGTTTTTATTAATAATTGGTATCAGCAATATTTACACATGATTTCTGCTTTTTGAGTGAGATATACAGACAGGTTCATACACTAATCCACTCTATTCAACATATGACAGACATTAATACAGCACAGAGCAAGCCAAACGTAATGACAGCTGGGATATGACTTATTAGTGCGACCGTACACAAATCGTCAATGCTAGTTTAAAGGTACAACATAAGATACACGAGAGAGAGAAAGAGAGAGAGAGAGAGAGGGGGGGGGTAGAACATAACACACATGAACACTATGAGAGATAGATAGATAGGATATATATATATATATATATATATTCTCTTTTAAACAGACGAGGTTAAAGGCAACTGCAGTTTCAGCATTCAGTATTTTATTGTTACAGCTTTCTATATTTCTAACAATTTTCCTCTGGGGTTCAGAAATGAGGTACAACAGGTTAGCAAAATTCATGGTGGATCCAACGTTTCACAAGTAAACATCTTGCATCTTCAGGGAATGGGCAGGTAATGATTAGAATAAGGACAAAGCAACATATTTACAAAATTCGAGGATCAAGAATAGGTAGGTGGGCGGAGCTACTGGGTGTGGGGTGGCTGTTCATTGGTGGAAGGCAGTCTATTCGCGAGACGGGCACTAAATCTTATCGGTGGTTGGTTGTTGGCTGTGGGTGGCTGTGATTGGTTGGTGTTGTCAGTAGTGTGCTGATCGCGGAAAGGTACGGGAGGGGGGCACAGGGCGAGAGGAACGAGGGCAGTATGCCTGTAGCGCTTGCCTGAAGGAAGAATTTGAAGGTCTTGTGTTTGGTTGTTGATGCTGGGGTTGAGCGTTTGGATATATAGAGCTTCTAAAATAGCTAGTCTTCTGGGGTCTGATTCTTTGTCGAGTATGGTAGTTTGTTTGTCTAGGTCGGCGCGAGTTAGGGCAAGATGGTGGGGGGCTTGATAGTGATCTTTTATAGCGCCAGATTGAAGGTGGAGGGTTAGTCGACGGGAAAGGCGAGTCTGTGTCATTCCAACATAGGATAGGGGTCCACAGTCCCCAGAGGTGCAAATATGCTGGTATATCACATGATCGTCTTTCGGTTGGTTGGTGGAAATGGGGCGGTTACGGAGGACAAGGTTGGAGGTCTTAGGAGATTTGTAGTAAATAATGAATTTTATTTTATTGTCAGGGTTGGTGGGGAGGACGTTTTTGTGAATTATTTCTTTCATAATGGATTCGTCTGTTGTGTGGTCGGAAGATATGTAGTTTCTGTAGAAAAATGTAATGTCATTGGCCGGGTTGGTGCTAGGGGGGTCTTGTTTGTACCATTTTTCTAGGTGGTGGTTGATGGCATTGGTGACGTCAGTGTTGGAATACCCATTGTTGACTAGGACCTGGGTGAGCCTTTCCAATTAATTGTGTGTGTCATTCCAGGTGGTGCAATGGGTGAGGGCTCTCCTGACATAGGCGGCGATGGTGGACTGATGGTATCGTTTAGGGCATTCACTTTCCCCATTAAGACATTGGCCATTGTTAGTAGGTTTGGTGTACACTGTAGTTTTGAAGCCGTGGTCGTGGAGGGAGACAAGGAGGTCGAGGAAGGGTAGATGACCATCGGTGGTTTCTTCGTATGTGAAGTTGAGTCCGGAGGCGGCCATGAAGCTCTGCTGGAGGTCCCTGAGTTCGTCCAGGTCCTTCACCCGCACGAAGATATCATCGATGTACCTGCAGTAGACAGTGGGCCGGTGGGCAGCCAGGAGTTCCTCTTCGATAGTTCCCATGAAGAAATTGGCGAACAGGACCCCCAGGGGGCTTCCCATCGCTACACCGTCGATTTGCTGGTACATATTCCCGCGGGGGCAGAGGAAAGGGGACTCCTTGGTACATAGTTCCAAGAGCGTCTTCAGGGCCTTCTCCGGGATGTCCAGTGGGGACGTATTAGGGCAGTGGTAAACTCGACGTAGGATAAAATCTATTGTCTTGTCAACGGGCACGTTGGTAAACAAACTCTCTACGTCGAGGGAGGCGATGATGTGGTCGTTAGCAGGGGGGGGCATCTCGTAGAATTTCTAGGAAGTCATAAGCAGAGTTGAGGTTGTATTGCCGAGGAACAAAAGGGGTGAGGAGTTTGTTCAGGGCCTTGGCGGTCTGGTAGGTAGCAGTAGGGATCTGTGATATGATGGGGCGGAGGGGGTTCCCGGGTTTGTGGGTTTTTATAGTACCGTAAGCATAACCTGGGGTGAATTCGCCGATGAGTTTCTTCAGGTGTACGCCATCGGCTTTGGCGTTGATAGCAGTGATGGTGGTGTTGGCTTTCCTTTTTATTTCGTCAGTAGGATTGCGAGTGATCCTTTAACCTTTAACCTCGTCTGTTTAAAAGAGAATCTATTACCTGGCTATACTAACATATATATATATATATAGAGAGAGAGAGAGAGAGAGAGAGAGTAGAGAGTAGAAGGAGGATCTATGTGAGAGATAGTGAAGGAGAGAGAGAGTGATAGGATAGAGTCACTTGGGTCCCATGTAAGGCCCAGGACCGATTAATTCAGGGTTACCAAATCAAGTCCGCTAGATAGTAAATAAAAGCCCAAAATCTCCAGAATAATGCCACAATCTCTAGTAGAATATCACTCTAAAATCACCCATATCACCAGAACATCGCTAGAATTCATGTCGCTAGATGTAATTATTTGCCTCTAGCTCGAAGTAAATGCCTCTAGATCTAACGGGAAAGTAGCTATGTTGACCACTTGCGAGTTTCAGGCTATAAGGAAGTTGAAGTTGTTTATATCGATATTTAGCAGAATTACAAGCTAAAATAAGATTGCATTGCACATATAAATACATAAGCCAAATTCATCATACTTTCTATCCATCAGAAACCTACATTATTATTGCAATTCTGTTTTATATCAATGTTTACGGATCCAAATTCATTATAGCCTGAATCTTGCAAGTCGTCAATTGACCACTAACGAGTTTTGGTCTATAAGGAGGTTGGAGCTGTAGCCATCAATATTTGTCAGAATTACCAGCTAAAATACGGTCATATTACATTTATAAATATATATAACCAAATTGATCATACTTTTTATCCATCAGAAACCTACATTATTATTGCAATTCTGTTTGATATCAATGAGTCACGGATCCAACTTCCTTATACCCTGAATTTCGCAAGTCGTCAACTGGCAAGACTTAGCGATTATGTAGATGTTGGCAGGAGCTTACACGGCCAGACACCTTGAGAGAACAGGCAGGCAGACGGTCAACAGAAGAGAGAGAGAGAGAGAGAGAGAGAGAGCGAGAGAGAGAGAGAGAGAGGGGGAGAGGGAGAGAGAGAGAGAGAGAGAGAGAGAGAGAGAGAGAGAGAGAGAGAGAGAGAGAGAGGACCTGGTGACGATGTGACGCATGCCGAGTATGAGCATGCTGTACAGAACGCTCAGTCAGACCCCACTCTCGCTAGGATCGTCAGGGCAGGAACTTTGGCTGTAGTCCGTGTAGAGTTTCCTAACTCAGTTTATGTGAGCCGTTGTACTATAAGTATTATAATTATGTATTTTGTTTTCTTCTAAGTCAACGAGTTCTATTTTATATCATTAGATATAAGTATTGTGTGTGGGACTTATATATAATGATGAGAAGAGAGAGAGTTATGTAACGACGGCCAGTGAGCGCGCCACGAGGTAGGTAGGCCTCCCTCCCTCCTCCCTCCTCCCTCCTCCCTCCTCAAGCGCGTGGGAAATCCTTTGTCGATCCCAGATTGAGAGAGAATATGACGTAATGATTGTCAGTGGGCGGTCCTTAGTAGTTTGCGATATGCCGCTAGAGGGCCGAGTATAAAAAGGAGAGGTCCTCGCCACAATTCTTTAGAACTCATCAGGCAGAGCGACTTCTCATATCCCTTGCAACTATCCATATTCTTCCGACTGATGTGAACTTTCTCTACTCTCTGAACAGCCTATCTTCTTCTCTTCTCGTCCCTTTTTAACTCATGATCCCTTTGGTGCAGATTTAGTCAGCCAAAGTATTATCGCTTGAGTTCTCACGAGATATATGCCTGTTAGATAGCCTATTTTGGAAGGGATAACTAGAATAGGATTGATTGATGTTTGTTGCACTCGTATATGCATTTCCCTGTGTACGATTATCCATGTTCCTGTTTTCTGCTGGTTTAGGTAATGCTAGACTGGGATAAGGTTTCGGGAGTTGTGATTTCCTATGAGTACTAGGTTTTGGTTGAACCGGTACAATTGCAACGGAGACGTGGGAAGTCTAGGTGGTCTTTCTGACTGTGTACCTTGAGAGTTTAGCACTGTGTTGCGAGTGAGGGCTTTTGCCTCTGCCACCCAACACTGTGCTATCTCGGTTGCTTGACTTTGAGAGGATCGCCAGGAGAGAACCAGATACTAGTGATCTGGATCTCTCAAGAGAGCATCCCGTCAATTAACGTAATTTGGCCGCACAGTCTTAAGGACCTCGCTAGGCTACGAGCCGCTTGCTCAGCCATTGTTTCCTAACCTTAGATATCCCAGCTAGACTTTGCTCGACCAGCAGATACAGCATAGTATTGAAGCTTCTCCTTATGTATGTTATTGTTTATGCACTATTGATTTCATGTGTGGCACGCTTAGCTACTTTAGAGATTAGTGGCCCACGAGCACAATCCTAGTAGGCTATTGTCAGTGCATTGTCGGAGTACTTCTTCTTAATGTTTGCCATTTACTATTGTTTATTCTTATAATTCTTCTTATGTCAACTTAAAGCCTTTAATTGCCAGTGTGTTACTTATTGAATTGCTGTTCAAAATCCGATACTTACTTCTTACGAGTATTCGAGAAGCATCTAACTTTATCAGAAGATTCCTTGCTTGATGCTCGAGGACTATTGTTTAACGTAACGTAATAGTGCCGATCCGAAGTAGAGGGTGGAGGACTTCTTAAGTTCTTAGTCAAGGGTGGATTACTTCGGCTTCGGCCAACACTATTCTTTAGTGTTGTAGTACTTTCTTCTTTGTTTGATTGTTGACCAGACTAGATAACTCCCGTCTTGTTATTAGTCTGTTGTGTGAAACGCTAGTACCGAGTTCTTGTATACCCCGTTATAGCAGATAGAACTCTGGAGGGTAGTGGCGTTTTTTGTTCGGCTGGCAGTACTCTGGGGTTGGGATCGTGTGTTTCCGTTGTGGCAGCGAGCCATACTCGAGTCCTGTGTAAGAGCCCTAGTGTACCCGAGTGCCCGGTCGTAACAAATGGTGACCTTGCTTAGGATTTTGTGAACAGTATAATTTTTTGCAGAGTTGTACAACATTTGTTTGTTCGTACTTTAGCGTACATATTGAAGAATATTTTTTTTTGTAAGGCAATTAGGAGAGCATTTAAGAGACTCCAGTTAATTTAGTAATTAGTGCTTACATAAGGGAGTTTAACACTTTTGTCTCGAAATTTTTTTGTGAACTTCAGTATGTCGTGCCCTAGCACTGACGAGGAGCGAGAGATGCCCTTTGAAGAGGTGCTGTTAGTAACTAGTGAGGAGGATGCTAGACTTTTTGTGAGTAAGCGGTACCACGTGACGGAGGGGAGGCTGACTGGGGTGGATATTTATGGCTTGCACCTGATAGCCAAGGTTTTGGGTCTATCCAATGTAGGAGGGATGTCCAAGGGGGAGCTGATTTCCTGGGTGTTGCGTGGGCGACATGGGGTTTCGGAGGAGAGGGCGTTTGGGGGGGTTCCTCCCCAGATCCCCTCTCACTCGACTCCCACAGTGCCGTCCACTCAGTTGCCGGAGGTTAGCACTCTCCCACAGAGGGATGAGAATTGGAAGATTGGAGTGCCCTCGGGCGGTGCGTATGGTGGTTCCCCAGTTCTTGCCCCCCCTCCTTCAGTAGTGGCAGCTCCCTCTTCCTGCCTGTCTCCAGATATGATATTTAAACTTGAGCTTGCTAAAATTGAGGCTAGGAGGCAGGAGAATGAGACTAGGAAGCATGAGATTGAGGTTAGGAGGCAGGAGGATGAGACCAGGAGGCATGAGGCTGAGGTTAGGAGGCACGAGGCTGAGCTTAGGTACGACTCAGAGAAATATTGTGCTCAAATAGATTTAGATAAGACTCGTGCAGAGTCGACAGGGATTCGGATGGGCCGTGAGGGCCAAGTAAGAGAACAGTCCTTGTCCCACTTAGTCAAATTGGTGCCGGCATTTAGTGAAACTGAAGTCACAGAATTTTTTAATCGTTTTGAGAAGAAGTGTAGGGAGCATAATTGGCCTGAAGAGAAGTGGGCAGCTCTGGTCTCCTCAAGACTTACGGGTAAGGGTCTGAAGGCTTATGATGCACTGCCTTTAGAGTCTTGCATTGACTACCCAGAATTGAAGAGAGCTGTCCTACGGGCATACGAGTTGCAACCAGAAACATATCGATTGAAGTTTCGGGGTGTTACAAAGACTAGGGAGGCGACCTTTCTTGAACATGCCCGGGACTTAAAAGATGCACTTACAAACTGGACACGTTCTGAGAAAGCTGAGACGGCCGAACAGTTGACTGAGCTGTTTCTGCTCGAGCAGTTTTATAAGTGTACAGGTGCAGAAATGACTTTAACTATTAAAGAAAAGAATCCAAAAACTCTACAGGAGGCAGCTGAGATGGCTGACCTCCGGCTATCATTAATTCGTGGGTGCGGGTCTGCCCAGCGTAGTGAGGCAGGTAACAAGGGGCGTGACGCCCCACCCCCCCGAGTTAGTAATATATCTTATGCAAACAAGTACAAGAGTTATGATACCAAGACTGACCACAAGACTAGCACCGTCCCATTTAAGAAGGGGCCGGGCCCTTCCCAGTACCAAGGGAAGCCCAAAGGGGAGTTAGAGTGTTATCAATGTCATAAAAAGGGGCACTTTGCAAGAGTCTGTCCTAGCAAACCACCTACAGCAGCTGTGTCTTTGGCCTGCAACATTGGTGTGTCTCTGAAGTCTTCTGAGTTTGCCCGGGGCAGTTCGTCAGAGGCTGAGGCACAGCCAGTGCAGAAGCACCTGGGAGGCTCGAACCCTGCTCAGGATGTTTTTTGCGACCATAGAGGACGGGGTTGCGTGATGTGGGCGGGGCGCAAGCATGGAGTAGAGGTCTTGCGTGATACAGGTGCTTCCCAGACTTTGATGAAAAACTTGACTGGCTACCCTATAAATGCGGCTCGGGTGGTAGTGGTGCAGGGTATTAATGCAACTCGGTCATACCCGCTGGTGCGGTTGGAGTTGGAGGTGGATGGTGTGGCACGTGAATTGGATGTTGGGATTGTGGAGAAACTGCCAGTGGAGGGCGTCGACCTTCTTCTCGGCAACGACTTTGCAATGCCCGCTTCTGAGGTTCTACCCTTAGTCGTTGCCGAGAGGCCGGCCGACGTGAGTAGGGAAGAGCGAGAGTGGGTCGAGCGGTGCCAGGCACAACCCATGGCGTGTGCTGTCACCCGAGCTCGGGCAGCTAAAGTGTCACAGCCTAGTCCTCCGTCTTCAGACCAGCAGAGGAACGATCAACAGGAGGAGGCTAAAGCTGGAGTTGGTTTTAAGAGTTTTGACTCGGCGGCTCTCCTGGGTGATTCAGTATTAGCACCATTACTTAGTTCTGGAGTAGCCCCTGGGCCTGTCATCGAGAGTGACGAGGCTGGGCATGACGAGTCTCCACGACAGCAACGTTATGAACATCGAGAGAGACAGAGGGAGCAGCCCAGTATCGGGGAGGGTCATGCATTGCTCCGGGAGCAGTTAGATCGCTTGGCACCCTCAGATATACGTCGGTTGCAGCTGGAGGACCCTGAGCTCCAAACGTGTGCTAATGGAGCTGTGGAGCTCGACGAGGACGGTGATGCACAGCCGGGAGATTTTTTTTATTTAGATGGCATCCTCTATCGGCGTTTTCAAGACCCTAACCGTAGCTGGAAAAAGGGGTCCGGAGTAGTGGACCAGTTGGTGGTGCCGCGGGAGTGCAGGGATAGCCTACTGAGTTTGGCGCATGACACACCGCTGGCAGGACATTTGGGGGTAAGAAAAACGGTGGCGGCTTTGGGGAAGTTGTTTTGGTGGCCGGGGATGAAGTCTCATGTGCAGTCATGGATAAACTCATGTGATATTTGTCAACGGGTCGGGAAACCAAACCAAGTTATTCCTAAAGCTCCGTTGCACCCTATTCCTGTAATTGGGCCACCTTTTAGTAAGATTGTTGTTGACATGGTTGGTCCACTCCCTCCCACAAAGGCTGGTAATAAATTTTTGTTAACCATCATGGATGTTGCCACTAGATACCCCGATGCATACCCCATGAAAAACGGCATGGCTAAGACGGTAGTCAGTAACTTGTTGTGGTACTTTTCAAGGTACGGGTACCCGGAGGAGATTCAGTCTGACCAGGGGTCCAATTTCACCTCCAATCTCTTTAAGCAAACAATGCAACAGCATGGGATACGGGCGGTGGTATCGTCAGCGTATCACCCTGAGAGCCAAGGGGTGCTTGAGCGGTGGCATGCCACCCTTAAAAGCATGCTCAGGTGTTATTGTGCTGACAACGGAAGAGATTGGGATCTTGGATTGCCGTATGTACTGTTTGCTGCTCGGGAAGTGCCTGGTGAGAGCCTGGGATTTAGTCCAAACGAGCTGATTTTTGGACACCGCGTCAGGGGCCCCCTTAATATGCTGCGGGAAATTTGGGAAGGAACTGTGCAGCCTTGTTCCTTGTTAAAGTATGTGTTTGAAAGCCGTGAGCGCATGCTTAAGAGTCTGGAGATGGCAGGTCGGAATTTAACAGGATCACAAGCTTTAATGAAGGACAGGTATGATCGCAAAGTGAAGCTCCGGAAGTTCATTGTAGGACAAGAGGTATTAATTTTGTTGCCTTTGGTTGGTAACCCCTTGTCTGCGAAGTATACTGGACCCTATAAAATTGTGGAGAAAATTTCGGACCTAGATTACCTTGTTGCCACTCCAGACCGGAGGAAAAAGAACCAGTTATGTCACGTGAACCTGATAAAAGAGTATGTGAGGCGCCCCTCTGAGCCTCTCACTGTCCCTGTGTTGGCTTGTTGCGGCCGTGGTGGAGAAGGAGAGGGGGACAGTCAAGCTTCAGAGGAGGATAGCTGGGATCACCATGTTTCAGCGGATCAGTGGGCGGGGAACTCGAGCC